>OY019130.1:56838068-56843068 GCA_955652365.1 Eristalinus aeneus | reverse complement strand
ATGTTTTGTTGGCGACTACATTAGTTCGAGTCAAGACATCTTCTGATACCGACATCGTGCTGCGAGGTTTAGTAGATCCGGGTTCTGAGGCGTCTTTTATTTCTAAAAAGGTAACGAAACGTTTGGGCTTTAAATCCAAGGTGATTTCGATCGAAGTTTCAGGTCTAGGGAAAGTTAGCAGTGGCGCCTGTCATAGATATGTAGAGCTGACACTTGGGGCTATGCACTCGGGCTACCAGACAAGTACCCGTGCTTTAATTTTTGAGTCGCTGACTGGACTTCTACCAGCCCGCAAACTAAGACCAGAATCGTGGAGCCACATTCGAGGTTTAAATCTAGTCGACCCAACATTCCACACACCAGCTGAAGTCGATCTTCTGTTGGGAGCTGAGGTGTATGTAGAAATCATCCTCCCAGAAGTGTCTCGCGGTACAGAAACAATGTCGCCTATTGCGCAGAATACAATGCTGGGATGGCTTTTGATGGGCAAGGTCGATCAACCGAAGCAATCTATTCAAAACTTTCACGAATTGGTAGATGTCGACCGGCAGCTCCAACGATTCTGGGAAATCGAAGAAGTACCTAGAATTACGCGACGAACGGACGAAGACGTCGAAAGTGAGAATTTCTTCCAGGCCACAACGAAGAGGTTGCAAGATGGAAGATACGAAGTGTCGTCACCATTCAAAGGAGGACACAGGCTGGCGCTTGGACCCTCGAAGCAAGGCGCCTTGCGTAGACTTGTGCAATTAGAACGACGGTTTACGCTGAACACCACACTCCGGAACGAGTACACGAGATGCATCAACGAGTATCTAGAGCTCGGACACATGGAAGAAGTTGTCGTCAACACGGACGAAATTCTTAGGACACAGCAGCATTTCTTCTTACCGCATCACGCGGTTTTTAAGGAGTCGAGCTCCACAACAAAGCTAAGAGGTATATGATGCTGCAGCCAAGGCCTCTGACGGAACGTCGCTAAATCAATATCTGATGAAGGGTCCGAAGAAGCAGATAGACATGATGGACATTGTCCTGCGGTGAAGGAGACATCAATACACATTCACCGCTGACATTGAAAAGATGTACCGCCAAATGCGGGTCTGCACTGAGGACTCTTACTACCAGATAATTTTATGGCGGAACTGTGACACTGAACCCATTAAGGTATACCGCCTTAAGACAGTCACATTCGGCACAACATGTGCACCGTATCTGGCGATTCGAGCACTCAACCAGCTGGCAGAAGATGACCAGCGGAAATTTCCTCTAGGAGCACGCCTTATAAAGGAAGAAATATATGTGGATGATCTTTTTGCAGGAGCTGACAACATACCAGACGCAATCGAGCGACTTCAGCAAGTCAACAGCTTGCTGCGGGCGGGAGGCTTCACTTTGCGGAAATGGGCGAGTAATTCGGAAGAGATTTTAAACCAAATCCCAGTGGAACACAGGGAAGTAAGCCTTTCCATACCTGTCAACTCGGATTCATCGGTCAGCAACATAAAGGCCTTAGGTATCAGATGGTTTCCAAGCGAAGATACGCTTTCGTTTGAAGACATGCCATCAGATGTTGCGACACCAACGAAAAGGAATGTGCTTTCTGCAATTGCCAAGCTGTTCGACCCACTCGGATGGATTTCACCAGCCATCATAAAAGGAAAAATATTAATGCAGCAACTTTGGCAGCGCGGTTTGGATTGGGATGATACACTTCCCGTCGATCTGAACAAGGAATGGATGACCTTCCGGGAAGAATTGTCGCAACTCCAAAGGATTCGCATTCCGAAATGGATTCATACAAGCGAAATGAACAAAGAGCTTGAGCTGCACGGGTTTAGTGACGCGTCCGAGAAAGCGTATGGTGCAGCTGTGTACCTCAGGGTTCTTGATGCTCAAAACACCGTACATTTTCATTTGCTTTTATCGAAGACCCGAGTAGCACCAGTGAAAACGCAGACACTGCCACGACTTGAACTCTGTGGGGCCGTAATGTTGGCCAAACTGTTGGATTATACAGCATGTGTCTTGGAACTGCGAAACCTTAAACAATACGCTTGGACTGACTCCAAAATAACCCTCGCATGGATCAATGCTGCCCCAACGAGATGGACCACATTCGTAAGCCACAGAGTGGCAGAAATACAGCGTTTGGTCAAGCCGGAAAATTGGAAGCATATCCCAGGTCACTTGAATCCAGCTGACTTAGCGTCAAGAGGAGTAATGGCTTCGGGATTAATATCAAACACCCTTTGGTAGTATGGGCCTGAGTACCTTCGTCAATCTTGGGAATTCCAATAACCAGAACAGCCGACGGCTCTAGGAACGGAGGAGGAAAAACGTCATGTGAAAATTCACACAGCTACATACACAAAAAACTTTATGTTTCAAGAGTCAAACCTTAACAAATTGGTTAAAATATTAGCGTATTGTAGAAGATTTATCCATAATGCAAAGTCATTACCCAATTACAGAAACTATAATCCACTTTCTCCATCGGAGTTGCAGTCCACTACATTGGTGTTGGTCAAATTGGTACAAAAGGAAATGTTCACATCGCAAACAAAGACCAACCTTCCGAAGGCGCTCTGTTCCTTCTACGATTCAGACGGCATCCTAAGAGTAGAAGGAAGGTTACAGGAGGCTGAACTGTCCTATGACCAACGCCATCCGATCATTCTGAAAGGTGACCATCACTTCACTAAGTTATTAATAGCAGACGCTCATTGGAGGACACTGCATGGAAGCCTACACCAAACCACAGTGTTCCTACGGAACAAATATTGGATTATAAAGTTTAAAAATTCAGTAAAGAGCATCTTACATAGGTGTACTATCTGTTTCAGATACCGAGCCAAACCCAAGGGTCAATTCATGGGTAATTTGCCAGCACCAAGGATCCGTGTCTCAAATCCATTCACACATGTCGGAGTGGATTACGCGGGACCAATTGAGATAAATCTTGGAAAGGGCGAGGAGCTAAAACAATCAAGGCATATTTTGCAGTGTTCGTGTGTCTCGCTACCAAAGCCATTCATATTGAGTTGGTCACCGATTTAACGACACAAGCTTTCATCGTGGCATTGCGTCGATTCGTTGCACGAAGAGGTGTATGTTCGCACATTTACAGCGACAAAAAAATTATTCGTTGATGCAGACTTCAAGTGGACGACCGCGGCCAGCAGGGCCGCCAACAAAGGAATAGAGTGGCATTTCATCCCTCCTGCTTCTCCTCATTTCGGCGGACTATGGGAAGCCGGGGTGAATTCGGTGAAATATCACCTGAAAAGAGTTGTGGGAGAAGAAAAATATACATACGAGGAACTAAGCACATTCTTACAACAAATTGAAGCTTGCCTGAACTCCAGACCTCTGTGCCCTATGACGGACAACCCGCATGACTTCACCGCACTAACCCCGGGACAATTTCTAATCGGTCGAGCTTTAAACACAGTTCCGGAAGCAAACATCACCGACACCCGAATTGGACCACTACAACGGTGGCAGCACCTGCAAAAAATGCAACAATTATTTTGGAAAAGGTGGACGTCGGAGTATCTCACCCGATTGCAGCAGCGACCAAAACGGCTACGCGTCGAAAACCAACCACGAATCGGAGACTTAGTTCGTATCAAGGACGATAATTTACCTCCAGCCAAATCGAATTTAGCGCGCATCATCGACATGCATCCAGGAAGAGACAATTTGGTACGAGTAGTCACATTACGAACGGCAAATGGTCACGTAAAACGGCCAATAACAAAAATTTGTGTGCTCCCGTCTAACGACACATATGATAAATAAGCGTTATAAAACAACATTCACGAATGTCACATAACCCCACAATTAATTTCATTTCATCTATTAACTAGGTAAAATTACAAGAAAAACGAACTACATAAAGGATATTAATTATTAACAAACAAATTTCACATTCAACTTCTAAGCATAACAATTATCTAATTAAAAGAATCACATCGCACTTCATTATTCCACAACCATTCCATCATACATATGTCAGTCAACCCCATGGCATAATTTCGCAAAAAAAAAAAAAAAACACGTACATATCAGATAGTGCAGTTCATTGTATTATGTATATGACTTCATCCCAGTTTGTTCCACAAGAATGTAGGTCAGGCGATCGCTCCGCGAGTACAAAACATAAACAACTCGACGCGACGCGATTTTCGATACATGGCGCACACACCCATAAGAATCCGCCGTCGTCTTTGCATTTTGTTCACATGCCCTTTCATGTCTTACCAAAAAAAAAAAAAAAAATTTCACTAATTGACATTTTAAGTTTCTTTTCATCAGGTACTACACAGCGACCTTGAACCACATTATGTTCTACGTTCTGTTATGGCTCGGCGTCACGAAAAATCCCGATAATAAAACACGATAAGTCAACATCAAATAAACAAATACATTAACATAGTAAAAAAAATGATAACAAAATCACTTGTATGAAATTCATCCCCTAACTAATTATTATTTCTACAACAAAGCAGGCCACAAAGAATTAGAAAAGGAAATCACCGCACAACTTCAGACTGCAACCGGCACGATATGAAACGCGATCAAGACGAAATAGAAGAAAACATCAAAACGAAATGAAAACAGCGCTGCCATTGTTCATTATTGATGAATGCGCTGAGTAACGCATATTACCCGGCGCATTGGAAAACAGCTGTGGTACAGCCCATTCCGAAAAGGGACAAAGATACTTCCATCCCGACAAATCTCCGGTCTATAAGTCTTCTTCCGTGCATAAGCAAGGTTTTTGAAAAGATTGTCATTAGAGCTCTTAAAGAATGGGTCGAGGAATGTCAAATTATACCGGACAACCAATTCGGCTTTAGGGCGGGGCATGATACCATACATGCCGCGTCCAAATTGGTATCCGACATTCAGTGGAACAAGAACAAGAACCAATGCACAGGTGCTTGCCTGATAGACATGGAAAAGGCGTTCGACACCGTTTGGTTAGAAGGCCT
>OY019130.1:56534399-56814399 GCA_955652365.1 Eristalinus aeneus | reverse complement strand
AAAACTGTAGGTTCTTTCTACTGGTGAGAGAACATTAGCGCACACAACACTAGAAGTTTATGAGCAAACGAGGCCCTCACCCCCTGGTCTTCAGTAATATGTTTTAATGTAGTATAACGGTTTGAGTTGAAACAACGTTTTGCTGAATGTTTTCTATCCTTTACCTAACCCTATTTAAATTAAACATTTGTTCTATAAAAAATACTTCTGTACTTAAACTTCTTGGTAACCTTGAATTTCGTTAATATGATTAAAAATCTTTTTTCTATTTGATTCTCGTTTAAGTGAGTCTCTTTTAACTGTTAAATGCTCTCATTATAATTAGAATTTATCTTTATTTGGTGGCTCATATTTTTTAATACGGCATGGTTATCCTGATCAGGGGGCATGGGCCTATGCACGCGAGGTAGCGTCGTTGATTGCGCTCAACATGGCGAGCTGCCAAGGCAATCCTCGTTAATGCACAGGTCAAGTTGACATACAGCCTCCAAGTGGCGCCCCCTGGATAGCCATTACAACACCCGTTGTATGGTGAACTAATGTATGCAGCGAGCCCCCCCTGCCCGAGGGGTTAAATAATGGGCCTGGCCTACCACTCTGTGGGTTGTGCGTGAGGGTAACTTCTTCACCACGTAAAAACCAGAAGTTAAGAGACAACAACATGCCTTGGATTAGGACGGGTCAACTGTTGACGACCCCAGCAAACGTTTTAAGGACAATGATTTTCGGTTTTGCACGTGGAATGTAACAGTCCACGTGCAGCCGAACAACTTGCGGAGGCCCTTGACAGCTACAAAGCTGACATAACCGCCATCCAGGAAGTGCGATGGGATGGGCCTGTCATAAAAGCGATGAAGAACTGCGATATCTACTACAGCAATTGCTATAGAGAGAGAAGGCAGCGCTTATTCGGATGCGGATTTGTTGTTCGAGGCAGACTTAGGCAAAAAGTCTTGAGCTACGACCCAGTCAGCGAACGCCTCATGACAATCCGCATCAAGGCTAAATTCGGGAACATCAGCCTAATATGCGTTCACGCCCCGACAGAGGAGAAGGATGACAACATCAAGGATGACTTCTATGATCTACCAGAAAGAACATACGATCGATGCCCCAGCTATGTCACCAAGATCGTTCTAGGAGATTTCAACGCTCAGCTGGGGAAGGTGGACATCTTTGCTGGAGTCATCGGTAAACACAGTCTGCACGACAACACATCCGGAAACGGACTCAGGCTGTTGGACTTCGTAACGGGTAAAACCATGGTTTGAGGACGAGTGCAGGCAAGCGCACGCAGCTAAACAAGACGCCTATAAGGCCACGCTGCAATGAACAACGCGAGCTCTTCGTGAACTCTACGAACAGAGAAGAAGGGAAGAGCACCGGCTTCGCAGATTGAAGAAGAAGGAGCATGAGAAGCGCGTGGTCGAGGAAATGGAAAGATGTTTTGGCAGGAATGAAGTCCGAACGTTTTACCGAAATGTAAAACAGCTATCCGGAGGATACAAGGTTCAGAACAAGGTCTGCAGGGACCAAAATGGACAACTCGTAGTAGAGTCGCAGTCTGTGCTGAAAATCTGGAAGGATCATTTCTGCAGACTCCTAAACGGCGATGACGACCCAGATCCCGCTGTTAGGCAGAATGTTCCACTCAATTTGGACGATGATAGACAAGCATTCCGTCCCCCCGACTTAGACGAGGTGAAGATAGCAATATCCAAGCTGAAGTCGAACAAAGCTGCTGGAGCGGACGGACTGTCCGCAGAACTATTTAAAGCAGGTGGAGATGACCTGGTTGGGCGCATACACCAGTACATCTGTATGATATGCTCGGAGAAAAGAATGCCCCATGAGTGGAATCTCAGCGTCGTTTGCCCGGTTCACAAGAAAGGAGACCCCTTTGACTGCGCCAACTACAGAGGGATTAGTCTCCTGAACATCGCATACAAAATCCTCTCTGCCGAATTGTGTGAGCGTCTGAAACCGTTTGTCCATGACCTGATGAGTCCCTATTTGTGTGGTTTCAGGCCAGGGAAGTCCACAATAGACCAGATCTTTACATTACAACAGATCCTGGAAAAGACCTGAGAAATGCAAATTGACACCCACCACCTATTCGTCGATTTCAATGCTGCATATGACAGTGTGCATAGAGACGAGCTATACAGTGCCATGTCTAGTTTTGGCATTCCTACCAAACTCGTCAGACTGTGTAGGATGACGATGAAGAACTCTCGCTGCTCCGTCAAGGTCGGTACCAAACTCACCGAGACCTTTAATGTCAGAAAAGGTTTTAGACAAGGCGATGCACTGTCATGTGACTTCTTTAACATCATCCTCGAGAAGATCGTGCGTAACTCACAAGTCAACACCAGAGGCATAATCTTACAGAAGTCAGTTCAATTGTTAGCTTACGCTGATGATATTGACGTGATTGGACGAACACAGCGAGCCGTCAATGAGGCGTTTGCTGGCATTGAAGCGGAAGCGGCCAAAATGGGTCTTGCGGTAAATGAGGGCAAAACGAAGTACATGCTGTCATCAAGGAAGGACACACAACATCGACGTCTCGGACGGAGCATCACACTAGGCAGCAGAAACTTCGAGTTAGTCAAGGACTTCGTCCACCTCGGTTCCGCGGTAAACGGAGACAACAACATCAGTACCGAAATCAAACGCAGAATCACTCTTGCCAATCGCTGTTTCTTTGGGCTCAAGAGGCAATTGAGTAATAAAGCCCTCTCTCGAAGGACTAAGCTCGCTTTATATAATAGCTTGATCATCCCCGTCCTACTGTATGGCGCAGAATCTTGGACGTTAGCAAAGGCGGATGATGAAGCCCTTAGTCTTTTCGAGAGAAAAGTTTTGCGTGCGATTTTTGGTCCTGTTTGCGTTAACGGCATCTGGAGGAGAAGATTTAAAAACGCTACAGCCAGGGGTGGACCTGGGCCTCAACCAACATGCCTCTCCAGCTAGCACGATCTCTTGCCAGCTGCCTCCAATTGCGCACTAGAAGTTGGTTGAGGTCCTTTTCCACTGTGTGCGCCATCTCAGTCTAGGACGTTCTCTGTTGCGTTGTCCCATTGGTTCGGATTCGAAGACTCTTCAGACCGGAGCAGTGTTGTCCATACGCTCTACATGGCATAGCCACCTTAAGCATTTTAGCCTTAGTCGCTTGACTATACTCATGCCGCCGTACAGCCCATACAGTTCGTGGTTAAATCTTCTAATCCAGATGCCATTAACGCAAACCGGATCAAAAATCGGACGCAGAACTTTTCTGTCGAGAGACCAAAGGGCTTCCTCATCCGCTTTTCGTAGCGTCAAGGCTTCTGTGCCGTAAAGCAGGACTGGGATGATCAAGGTGTTGTACAAAGTCACTTTGGTAGCTTGGGAGATTGCTTTATTACTTAATGGCCTCTTAAGCCCAAAGAAACTGCGATTGGTAAGAGTGATTCTCCACTTGATTTCGGTACTAATGTTGTTTCCCCTATTCACCGAGGAGCCGAGACAAACGAAGTCCTTGACTACCTCGAAGTGTCTGCTGCCCATAGTGATGCTCTAGAATATTTCAACCCCTCTGACCTGGTAACAATACGTATAAATACATTTGATTATTAATTTCTACAAAATATTTCATATTTGCTTTAATCTCTTTCAAAATATGGTTTGGCATCGGAGTTTTAAATTTTGTATTTACTTTGACAAATTCGACAGGTAGCTCTATTACAAAAATAGTATCTTCACTTTTAGTAACAGCTACTTCAGTTGTTACATTTAAAAACTTCTAACCATAAATTCAATATTATGCTTTAGTATAAATATGTGATCGCCGTGGTGTCGAATGTAGAGTGCGACGCTTACACTCTGAAGATCTAGGTTCGATTCCCGGTTAAACACTTCGAACTTTTCATGGCACCACCTCTTTCGATCTGCTGACAACACTCAAAGAGTAATAACTGTCTAAGAATAAGCTTCTCAATTTTTGCCTTTCGGAGCCGGTAAAAAACTGTAGGTTCTTTCTACTGGTGAGAGAACATTAGCGCACACAACACTAGAAGTTTATGAGCAAACGAGGCCCTCACCCCCTGGTCTTCAGTAATATGTTTTAATGTAGTATAACGGTTTGAGTTGAAACAACGTTTTGCTGAATGTTTTCTATCCTTTACCTAACCCTATTTAAATTAAACATTTGTTCTATAAAAAATACTTCTGTACTTAAACTTCTTGGTAACCTTGAATTTCGTTAATATGATTAAAAATCTTTTTTCTATTTGATTCTCGTTTAAGTGAGTCTCTTTTAACTGTTAAATGCTCTCATTATAATTAGAATTTATCTTTATTTGGTGGCTCATATTTTTTAATACGGCATGGTTATCCTGATCAGGGGGCATGGGCCTATGCACGCGAGGTAGCGTCGTTGATTGCGCTCAACATGGCGAGCTGCCAAGGCAATCCTCGTTAATGCACAGGTCAAGTTGACATACAGCCTCCAAGTGGCGCCCCCTGGATAGCCATTACAACACCCGTTGTATGGTGAACTAATGTATGCAGCGAGCCCCCCCTGCCCGAGGGGTTAAATAATGGGCCTGGCCTACCACTCTGTGGGTTGTGCGTGAGGGTAACTTCTTCACCACGTAAAAACCAGAAGTTAAGAGACAACAACATGCCTTGGATTAGGACGGGTCAACTGTTGACGACCCCAGCAAACGTTTTAAGGACAATGATTTTCGGTTTTGCACGTGGAATGTAACAGTCCACGTGCAGCCGAACAACTTGCGGAGGCCCTTGACAGCTACAAAGCTGACATAACCGCCATCCAGGAAGTGCGATGGGATGGGCCTGTCATAAAAGCGATGAAGAACTGCGATATCTACTACAGCAATTGCTATAGAGAGAGAAGGCAGCGCTTATTCGGATGCGGATTTGTTGTTCGAGGCAGACTTAGGCAAAAAGTCTTGAGCTACGACCCAGTCAGCGAACGCCTCATGACAATCCGCATCAAGGCTAAATTCGGGAACATCAGCCTAATATGCGTTCACGCCCCGACAGAGGAGAAGGATGACAACATCAAGGATGACTTCTATGATCTACCAGAAAGAACATACGATCGATGCCCCAGCTATGTCACCAAGATCGTTCTAGGAGATTTCAACGCTCAGCTGGGGAAGGTGGACATCTTTGCTGGAGTCATCGGTAAACACAGTCTGCACGACAACACATCCGGAAACGGACTCAGGCTGTTGGACTTCGTAACGGGTAAAACCATGGTTTGAGGACGAGTGCAGGCAAGCGCACGCAGCTAAACAAGACGCCTATAAGGCCACGCTGCAATGAACAACGCGGGCTCTTCGTGAACTCTACGAACAGAGAAGAAGGGAAGAGCACCGGCTTCGCAGATTGAAGAAGAAGGAGCATGAGAAGCGCGTGGTCGAGGAAATGGAAAGATGTTTTGGCAGGAATGAAGTCCGAACGTTTTACCGAAATGTAAAACAGCTATCCGGAGGATACAAGGTTCAGAACAAGGTCTGCAGGGACCAAAATGGACAACTCGTAGTAGAGTCGCAGTCTGTGCTGAAAATCTGGAAGGATCATTTCTGCAGACTCCTAAACGGCGATGACGACCCAGATCCCGCTGTTAGGCAGAATGTTCCACTCAATTTGGACGATGATAGACAAGCATTCCGTCCCCCCGACTTAGACGAGGTGAAGATAGCAATATCCAAGCTGAAGTCGAACAAAGCTGCTGGAGCGGACGGACTGTCCGCAGAACTATTTAAAGCAGGTGGAGATGACCTGGTTGGGCGCATACACCAGTACATCTGTATGATATGCTCGGAGAAAAGAATGCCCCATGAGTGGAATCTCAGCGTCGTTTGCCCGGTTCACAAGAAAGGAGACCCCTTTGACTGCGCCAACTACAGAGGGATTAGTCTCCTGAACATCGCATACAAAATCCTCTCTGCCGAATTGTGTGAGCGTCTGAAACCGTTTGTCCATGACCTGATGAGTCCCTATTTGTGTGGTTTCAGGCCAGGGAAGTCCACAATAGACCAGATCTTTACATTACAACAGATCCTGGAAAAGACCTGAGAAATGCAAATTGACACCCACCACCTATTCGTCGATTTCAATGCTGCATATGACAGTGTGCATAGAGACGAGCTATACAGTGCCATGTCTAGTTTTGGCATTCCTACCAAACTCGTCAGACTGTGTAGAATGACGATGAAGAACTCTCGCTGCTCCGTCAAGGTCGGTACCAAACTCACCGAGACCTTTAATGTCAGAAAAGGTTTTAGACAAGGCGATGCACTGTCATGTGACTTCTTTAACATCATCCTCGAGAAGATCGTGCGTAACTCACAAGTCAACACCAGAGGCATAATCTTACAGAAGTCAGTTCAATTGTTAGCTTACGCTGATGATATTGACGTGATTGGACGAACACAGCGAGCCGTCAATGAGGCGTTTGCTGGCATTGAAGCGGAAGCGGCCAAAATGGGTCTTGCGGTAAATGAGGGCAAAACGAAGTACATGCTGTCATCAAGGAAGGACACACAACATCGAAGTCTCGGACGGAGCATCACACTAGGCAGCAGAAACTTCGAGTTAGTCAAGGACTTCGTCCACCTCGGTTCCGCGGTAAACGGAGACAACAACATCAGTACCGAAATCAAACGCAGAATCACTCTTGCCAATCGCTGTTTCTTTGGGCTCAAGAGGCAATTGAGTAATAAAGCCCTCTCTCGAAGGACTAAGCTCGCTTTATATAATAGCTTGATCATCCCCGTCCTACTGTATGGCGCAGAATCTTGGACGTTAGCAAAGGCGGATGATGAAGCCCTTAGTCTTTTCGAGAGAAAAGTTTTGCGTGCGATTTTTGGTCCTGTTTGCGTTAACGGCATCTGGAGGAGAAGATTTAAAAACGCTACAGCCAGGGGTGGACCTGGGCCTCAACCAACATGCCTCTCCAGCTAGCACGATCTCTTGCCAGCTGCCTCCAATTGCGCACTAGAAGTTGGTTGAGGTCCTTTTCCACTGTGTGCGCCATCTCAGTCTAGGACGTTCTCTGTTGCGTTGTCCCATTGGTTCGGATTCGAAGACTCTTCAGACCGGAGCAGTGTTGTCCATACGCTCTACATGGCATAGCCACCTTAAGCATTTTAGCCTTAGTCGCTTGACTATACTCATGCCGCCGTACAGCCCATACAGTTCGTGGTTAAATCTTCTAATCCAGATGCCATTAACGCAAACCGGATCAAAAATCGGACGCAGAACTTTTCTGTCGAGAGACCAAAGGGCTTCCTCATCCGCTTTTCGTAGCGTCAAGGCTTCTGTGCCGTAAAGCAGGACTGGGATGATCAAGGTGTTGTACAAAGTCACTTTGGTAGCTTGGGAGATTGCTTTATTACTTAATGGCCTCTTAAGCCCAAAGAAACTGCGATTGGTAAGAGTGATTCTCCACTTGATTTCGGTACTAATGTTGTTTCCCCTATTCACCGAGGAGCCGAGACAAACGAAGTCCTTGACTACCTCGAAGTGTCTGCTGCCCATAGTGATGCTCTGTCTGAGACGTCAATGTTCTGCGTCCTTCTTTGATGACAGCATATACTTCGTTTTACCCTCGTTTACCATCAGTCCCACTTTAGCCGCTTCCGCTTCGATGCTAGCAAACGCCTCATAGACGGCTCGCTGAGTTCGGCCAATCACGTCAATGTCATCCGCATAAGCTAGCAGTTGAACGGACTTGTGGAAAATCGTGCCTCTGATGTTGACGTGTGAGTGCCGCAAGTTACTTCTTTGGTGTTCTTTAGAAACCAAAAAAATCGTTTTAAATAAAAAAACACACGATTTCGGATGTACTTTATTATTTTATTTGAGTACTTTGTTTCTCTTAGGAGAAGATCGTCCGACACGACTGAAGCTTGAAATTAATTTGCTAATACTCTTTCAATTGCCAGCCAATTGCAATTCGGTGAAATTGCTTACTCAAGTGTGTTACACCTTGAGTTCATTTGAGTTATATTCAGTGACCAAGCTGAGTCGACTTGGTGTAGTTTTTCAATGAACTCAATGATTTCCAGCCTTGGGCTTCTTGTATCAACTGTCGAGTCAACATGGTTTCCTTCGATCTTCGGTTTGGTGAAGTGTGAGAACGTAACTCCTCCCTCCCTTATCTCAGGATTCTCCTGAATTCTGTTAACAATTTTGAAATCTATTTTCTTTTGTTTACAATATATGTATACACCAAAAAGAATGCCCGAACTTCCAATTGAGTAATTTATAATACTATGGCGTTTTAGATTGTGTATTTCTTTGATGTTATTAACTTGATGGAAAGTCAAAGAGAATAAAGAATTCTCAAATAAATAAAGAATCATTGTTCATTATTTCCGTATCACTATTTATAGTGACAACGGAAACACTGATGGAGGAAAGACCATCTGTGGCGGGATGGCGGCTAACAGACCCAGGCTTAGAGGGAACCTGACTGATAGTGACAGCTTAACCAGAGGCTATATTCTGGTGCCACGGGAGGTCAGGGGCCCCTGGAACTTCGGTTCCAGCCTGACCATTGCGGTAGGCCCCCTTGTGGGAGTTTCGTGGTGGCTCTGGTTTACCACCTAACATCGCGGGTAGAGTCGAGGATAGTGTACTGTGCTGACTTGTCTAGCCCATTGTTTAAGCAAAACTAGGCAAGTCGGTTAGGGGACTATCCCTTCTCAGTGTGGAGTTTTCTCAACCGGGCGCTGCGACCCAAAGAGCGGAAGAGGTTTTAGGAAGGCTTCGCATCAAACCAAGGTGGGGTGATTGCCCCTCAAGCATGATCCCAATTTGGTACTTGGGTAACTAAGGCGTTTAGTATTGCGTTACTTACGACTCTTGGGAAAAAGGTTCCCCGTGATATAAGCCGTTAAGGCAGGTGATCACGTAAAACCAAATCCCACATCTGTCCATTATTTCATCTTCATAATTTGGAATATAAAATTTTTCAACAACCTTGGACAATTCATTCTTATATTTCTTATTACCAATTTGTATTGAACAATTAAAAAAATTTATTAAATAATTACCATTTAAAACAAGTATTCTTTCGTCACAATCGCTTTGAAAAGTTACATTTTTTATATTATTTAAAAGAAGAAGATCATAATTTAGAGTTAATATTTCTTTTTCAAAGCTTCTCACTAATTTACAATTCTTTTTGAAAATGCCGTTTTTACTTTGATTTAATTCTTGAGGGCTTGGATTTCTTTCAAAAGTATACGTTTTATTATTTATTTGAACAATATATTCCATTTCTTCATTTATTTACTTATGAGAATTAACTATTGGAACCAGTAGCATTACGTCTGATTTTATTGTGGATGTGGGTAATTTAATACCAAATATTCAACCATCATTTTCAAATTTCGCAATTCCTATTTTTATGTTGCTAAATTTTCTAAGGTCACTTTGGTATTCATTTATTTCTTCATTACTTAAAATATTGGGGTGTATCATTCCTAATCTTGCTAAAAGTATATTATCTTGAATTTAATCCATTTTTTCTCTTAGTAAGTTTATTCTCATATATTGCTCAAGAAACTCTTCTTGAGATATAATATTTTTTGTAAAATTTTCATTTTCATTCATTTATTTCAAAAGTTTGTTCCTATCTGATTCCAAAAGGTTTTTTAATAATGTTAATGAGTTGTTAGTATTTTCACTAATTGTTATTTGCTGGTTAAAAGAATTAGTAGCTTCGTCATTTGTGTTGTCGTAAGTCATTAGCTGTTTCTCTATGTCAGTGTTGTCGTCTTCGTCTAGAGTCCCGAATAGCCACTTTATTCCTTTTTTGACAATGTTTATTAATCCTGTCCTATTTCTGTGAGGTAACAGAGTTTGTGCCTTATTTCTAAGCGAAACTACTCGCTGTCTTAAATAATCTTTGTTCATTGCGTTTGAAATTTCAATACTACTTTCTAAACCATCTACGATATTTATAATTTCTGATGTATTTACTAGTTAGTTAGTTAGTTTGACTTTTATTTTCAATAAATGTTTTACAATGTTAAGTTTAGCCTAAGTCATTTATGGTTTGGCCTATGGCCGTCTACCAGGTTGACAAAATACATGCATACGTTTTACATTAAAAATCTCCATCTATGATACGTTTTCTATAACAAAGTGCTGCTACTGAATAATCGTATAAGGCCTTCCATCCCTTTTCTCCATTTAAGATGCACGTTACTTCATATTCGTCTAAAACAAGTTTTTCGAAAATTGCTAGTCGAAATTCTTTTAGAATCGGACAAACACCAATAAAATGTAAGATGTCTTCTCTCTTCCTCATGTTACATAGGTTACAAAGAATTGGTAAATCTGGTCTGTGGGGGATAAAGTTTAACTGAACGAGTTCTCCTCTCAGTTTAAAAATTGTGCTAATTTTTTCGATTGAGTGACTGTCAAGGAAGTATGTTTTTTCATTTAAAAAATGGTTTAGTTTGCTGTAGTAGTTCCTAAACGGTGGAGATTCAGCTTCTTCGACATATTTGTAATATGTGTGTCTACCAAAATTCTCCAAAACAGAGTTAAATTTTTTTCCTAAAAGATGAGGAAGATCGCCCGCCTCAATAGACAGATTTAGACCGCATTCAGAAGCTGTTTTTTCCATTCCTCGCAAATGTATCCGTTTGTTCTAGTTATACTTCTTAAAACTACGTTTGGTAATCTGCATTCGCTCATCTGTAGTATTTTTAAAATATAGTTGAAGTGCATTTTGATGGTATACAAGAGCAACGGAGGAGTTCCCGTTTCAATATGTAGCATATAGTTGGGGGTATTTTTTGGTAACCAAAAGATCTTCTTCAAAAAGTAGCGAAGGAATTTTTCTACACCATCATAGCCTTTGTAGCCCCATACCTGAGCTCCGTAGAGCATTATTGAAGCTGCAGTTGAGTGGAATAAAGTTTGTTTTGCACTTTTTGATACATATTTATTTTTGAAGCAAAGTTCCCAAATCGAACAGATAGCTCTTTTAGCAACAGCTAATTTTTCCTCAAAGTGCGGTTTTAAGTTTAAAGAGGACGATATTAGGATACCTAGGTATTTGTATCTGGATACTACCTCAATTTCTTCCCCGTCCAACTTCCACTTTTCCAAAGATGAGAGGCGTCCCCCTGCGTTTCTGAATATCATCATTTTCGATTTACCAAGGTTTATAGTCAGATTCCAATTTTACAGAAATCGTTAATCCTGTCTATCATTAATTGCATACCTTGGATAGTGTCACACAGAAAGACGATATCATCAGCATATATCAGCGCGGGAATGGATACATCGTTGAATCTTATTCCATCTTTGACATCATCTGTTATATCATTGATGTATAGTATAAAAAGTAGTGCACTTAGAGTACAGCCTTGTTTAACACCCATTGAAGTTTCAAACTCGTCTGAAATTATGTCTCCATCCCATACATGTGCAGTATTGTTCTCATACAAGGCTCTCAGAATTCTTATAACTTTGCTTGATACGCCGATTTTCGAAAGCTTGGAAAAGAGTGCTTCACGTGGTATTGAATCAAACGCTGCTTGAAAATCTACGAAAAAGGCGTACAACTTTTTTTTCTTTCTCTTATATGTTTCGGCAATGTTTGTTAAGCAGAATATCTGGTCTATTGAAGAATAACTTTTTCTAAATCCAGCTTGAAATTCTTTAAGGATGTTATGTTCTTGAACCCAATCATGCAATCTTTTGTAAATTAATGAGGCAAACAGCTTGGCAGAGGTGTTTAAAAATGTGATTCCTCTGTAGTTCTTCGGATCCCTGTAATCACCTTTTTTGTGTAGAGGAAAAATTATTGCTTTTCTGAATATATCGGGGATATTAGCAGAGTCAAATATTCGGTTAAATTCAATTGTGAGAAAATTCATGAATTCATAAGTGCAATTTTTATAGAACTCAAACGGGATGCGATCAATACCAGGTGCTTTACTTGTTTTTGAGTTGCTTATTACTTCTTTGATTTCTTCTAGGGTAAATGCAGAATCTAACTTTTCGTCTAAGAGCATAGGGGCTGCATATTCAAATAGCGGAGAGGTTAATGGAGCATTAAGAAGTTTATTAAAATAATTCCTGATTTGCGTGGCTTTAAGAGTTACAGAGATGTTAGACGTGTAACCATTAAGGTATTTGACAGCTTTCCAGAACTGAGCAGGAGATTTAGAGCTGTTTATGAGCGCAATATTTTGTTGCTTAAAGGCTACTTTTTTTAAGTAACAAATGCGCTTATATTCCATGTTGGCATCTTGATAGAGAGCTTTAAAAATATTGGAGTTGTTCGATCTAAGAAGTTTGAGGAATTTAAAGGACTTGTTTCTTGCTTTCGCGCAATCAGAATCATACCATTTTTGCTTTTATATTGTATGTGTTTTTAAATCTTTCTGTTGCGGTATAGATTTCTTTATTATTTCCGTTAGAGTTTCTATATTTGGTGTATAACGCAGTGTGCAAGGTTCGCTGGTACGAATCCAGTATTCGATCATTCCAGATAAATTTCGGCAGAAGCCTTAAAGGTTTTATGCAGGTATAGTTTTTGTTAGCAGTACAATTAAGGGTTACTTCCAAGGGCATGTGGTCCGAGAAGATCTCGCTTCCTACTTGAAAACTGCCTAGAAGCTTGTGCCAATTTCCCGAAACAAAACAGTAATCAATTATTGAGCTTGATGTTCCTCTGATAAAGGTCAGTTCGCCATCAGAATCTCCTTCACAACTGCCATTCAACAAGGACATGTCATACTCATCAGCAAATTCAAATATTTTTGCTCCTTTGTTATCACAAATTGTGTCTTTAGATTTGCGACACGGTTTCAGTAGGGTACTATTGTATTCCGATATAAAATTATTTTGCGAGAGTCCTACACGACCATTAAAATTCCCAATAAGCATTATATTCGAACAATCTAAGAAGTTCAGTGAATCGCAGAGTTTATCGAAATCACGCTGCTAATGGTTACAGTTGAAGTATATAGGTACCAATACTACATCCAATTTATTTAGTTTTAAGTTAATAGCATCCATTTCGCCAACTTTTATAAAGACCTTCTAAGTCGTCGCGAAAACCGAATAGTAATTCACCACTTCCTCTTCCAAAATGTGAAGTTTTTACGGCAGTAACCCAGATTAGTTGATAGTTTGAGAATATTTTCTTAAATCTAATTTCTTCATTGTCTAATAGATGTGTTTCGAATAATACAAAAATATCAAAACTTTTTACATAATTAAAAAATTTTACAAAATTCATTTTATTTTTTAAAAATGACACATTGTAGCTTAAAATTTTTATTTTTTCGATAACAAATTTTTTTTCAGAATCATTCTGGTAGACTTCGGCACATCATGCGTCTCGTATAACCGCCTTTGAGCTTGTAGACGAACCCATAGGTTATGTTAAGTTTGGCATCACTGCTGCGTTTGATATTAGGTGCCAAATTTGAAGTTTTACGAGAAGTGTTTTCTTTCGTAACTGTTTTGTTTGTACTACTAATTTCATTGATATAAAGATTTTTATTTAACGAAATGTCACCAAAAATAGATCGAATCATTTCGATGCCACTTTTTTCGCCACACCTCAAACCAAGCGCGGAATCCCAAGTAAAGACTTTCTTGGCAATGTGTAGCTTGTCAGCCCGCAGAGAAATTTTTATTGATGCGTCTTTTTGGCGGAACTCTTTCATGATGGGAATCATTTTTGCTCGTCGCTGTCTAACGTTAAAGGGTAGGTCTTTTTGGATGCTTATTGAAGTTCCCTTCAATTTGGAAGCATTCTTCAACACACTCCAGGCAGACTCCTTTGATCTCATCTTTAGAATTATCGTAGATTTGCTCGTGTTACGGCTGTGTATCCTATACATAGACTCGACTATTTGTTGCGGAGTTGAGTCAACTAACCCGGCGCAAATGGATATAGCTTTTTTACTCATGTCTACTTGATCTTCAACGAGCAGGTGAACAACAAGGTTCGCTTCAGTACTCGTCATTGCAAGTCGGTCGAGCTGGTTTTGAAGACGTTTGTTTTGTTCTTCCAGATACAACACTTTTTGCTCAAGTTCTTCTTGTCGCGCACTTAACGCTGTTATTTGTGTAAAGAAATCTTGCAGATCTGCCTTTGAG
Source organism: Eristalinus aeneus (assembly GCA_955652365.1). NCBI lineage: Eukaryota > Metazoa > Arthropoda > Insecta > Diptera > Syrphidae > Eristalinus > Eristalinus aeneus. Next base: position 56,800,239 of record OY019130.1, on the reverse strand, counting down.
GCTAATTGGTCTACAAGTTTTTTGTTATTTTCGTGTAAAATTTCTTGCATCCTCTCAACGCTTAGCTTAGATGGATCTTCATCTTCATAGCGAGATTTTGATCAATTTCACTCAAGCTTTGGTGTTGTTTTTTGAATCCTGGGTGTTCCGGAGAGATGTGGGAAATTCTCCTTTTTACCATTTGTAGTTTAGATTGTTGATGCGAATTTTCACTTGGCTATAAAATAGCTTAGATGTTAGAACTTACTCGAATTTCAATTGCCTGATGTAGACCGTCTCTTAATTTATAAGGTGAGTATGATTTCCCAATTATTTTTCACTTTAAACACTTTCCTTTTTAGATTTTTGATCCGGAGATAAATTTTTTGATTCCACTTTGACAGATCAGAGATGTCAGACCCAAAATGTATGATGTATTTACTATGTTTAATACTACATCGAACCTATTTACTATATCTACTTCATCCACTCTTATTTCTGCATAACCGACTTCCGCAGTGATTTTTTCAATTATCAGAGCCGTTTGAGTTACAGTGGTCGTCAGAATTACTACTATCCAGAATAGCAGTGTCTTTACATGTGAATTTAAATGGACGTTTTATATTATTTTCGTGTATGTTAGCGAGACTATATTTTCTAAACTTTGGTTCTTCTTTGTGACGAAGAGATTTGTAATTTTTGATATATCCTGAAGTTCTTGTTTCTACATAAGCTTCGTGGGATTTATTTCTCTTTTATATTTCATGTACTTTCGCTTTATTTATTCTTTCTTTGATTGGATTGAAATCTACTTTATGCTCATTTACATCTGTAGGAGTGCATTTTATTGTTGAATGATGGGTATTATTGTATAAATTAAACTATTTTAAATTTATTTCTTTAAAAAAAAACTTTTTATTTCGACTTGTTACCTTCGCGGCTTACTTACGACTACTCTGAACAAATTTCTATAACTTAAAATCTAAACGCATTCCCATGCAGCCAAACGCCTGGTCAGCAGCGGATGTTCGGTGATGCAGCTCAGGTGTCTTGGGAACATTGCCGTCAATGTCTCGTGTGTCCGGTGGTAATGGGATTCGTACGTGATCACGCTTGAGGATGATGTTGTTGCCCGTGGGAATGATATCACGCCCTATTCGCGTATGTTAACGTTTTTGGCGTTAACTCCCCCGCCCTTAAGATCGAACGTAATCGTAAGATGTTGTTGATGTCACGAGATGAGGAATGTCTTGTAGGCCTATAGTTGTTGGCGACGGCCTGTTGGTATTAGGGTGTCTATCTTCAGTCATGAACTTTTTCTATGCCATCTTGCATGCGAAGGTGGCGGCAACCAAGATTGTAATCATTAGGATAATATTTACTGATAAATTAACCTTGTTTTTCACTTCGAGTAGGCTGATTTGTTTTGTACGATTCACATATAGTTCATTGATCCTTTCAAGCGACAGTACATTGTCTATTTTATCCGGCTTATAAGATGGTTGCAGAATTGCTGGTAGAGGTTGATGACTTGTGACTTCTTTGGACATAATTGTTTTTCCTCTAACTTAAATGGTGACATTGACGTGTTTGATGATGAACGTACCTTTGAACATGACCGTGTCGTTGTTGATTAGAACTGTGGCGTTGAACTGGTTAAGCAGTAGGATTCCGGGTGTTACTTCCTCTATGTCCGGGACATGTTCGTTATTGATGATGGAACACGATGCTTTTCGGCTTTTTATGAGCATTGGGATGCATGACGAATTTCTTAAGCTAACAATATTATTTTCATTACAAATGGAAAGGCTATTATAGGTTTTACATGGTTTTGTGATTCCAAAAACTTCATTGTTACATTCTTATATGGAATTATATTCAATTTTGTTTATTACTTTGTTTATTTTCACAGGTCTTAATATTGAAGAATTACATTTTACTTTAGTTGTTCTCGGAATACTTACAATATAAATTAAACTATTATCGTTTGAGGCTATCTTTATTTCAGCGAATTCTAATGCCTCATCAATATTAATGTATGGAATATCATTTAGTTTTAAAATTGCCTCGGTTATATTTATTTCACTATTTGATAAGATGAATGAACTAATTACGTTTACTTTTGCCCAATGAATGGCATAAATTACATTGCTAATTTCTTCCTTAATTATATCTAATTCATACTTAATTTTCATAATTATCTCATTATTGTTATTTTCATTTTCCTTAAATGTTCGTATGATCCTATTTGTAATATTTGTTAATTCGTTTATTTTCTCAATAGATATTTTATTGATTATAAGCTGATTATTATTATTACTTAAAACGTCATTCATTTTATTGCTAATGATCTCGTAGTCGTGATGATCCGCGCTACCCACGATCCACTTCCACGTAGATCCTAAGAAGTCCAGGGATCTTTTGTTTTTATTATTAATTCTTAGTCTGGTTATTAGTGTTCTGGTGCGGGATATTTCATAGCAAAGGACGGGATTAAGGATATGGTTACTGGTAATAGATGCCTTTAACGTAGCTTCTAAGTTATTCAGTGTTGTTCGTAAGTCTCGATGTCGATCAGGTGTATGATTTTAAATGATCCGCTTTGTAAATGAGCACGACCTGTATTTATTTTTATTAGCTGAGAATTTGAGTAGTCCAAGATTTATAATTCGCCATTACAGAAGGTTAGTAGCGTCCTGTTAAAAGATTTTAGTTTTAGATTTAAGGTTTTTATGGATGATTCTACCTGACTCAGTAAGAACTGTTGTGTTATTATCCTGAACTACTATTTCCTTTTTATACCGGGGATCTGGTTTATTCCCTATTCGTTTATTCGTTTTCACATAAATGATTTCGCCGTTAGAGTATTTTTTTGGAGAGTGTTTCTTTGCATTGTGGTATCTTAAGTCTGCTTGCTGTTTTTCGCGTAGTTTATTAATGTTTTCCTGTCTTACCGGTTCGAGTTCTTTTGGGTTATTTAGTAGCCTTTTACCGAAAAATGTGTCTATTGGTCGTTTATTCGTGGTTGAGTGGATGGATCGGTTGTATTCATATATGGATCGGTGTAATAGTTTTGAGAATGTACTATGAATATTATCTGTTTTAAGGCAGCGAATTAATTCTGAAATCTGGAATCTCTCCACTTGACCATTAACAGAACTTGTGTAGGGAGGTGCTTTGAAAACTTGGATGTTAAACATGTTTTCTAGCATGAATGTAATGGAATTAGAGGTCAACGATTTTTCGTTGTCCGTGACTATTGTTTGGGGTATACCGAAGCTAGTATTAGTTCTCTGAGGGGTTGCTTAATGTCCTCTGATGCCCTTGATTTCAGTATTTTGGCTAAGGCATATTTAGAGAACTTGTCAATGGCAGTGAGGATTATTTTCTTGTCAGTGAAATAGATATCAATATGCACTATTTGGCCGGGGTATTTGGGAATAGGGGTCGGCTGAAGTTCGGGTTTGTTGAGTTGTCTGTCATACTTATGCTCTTTGCAGATTTTACATTGTTTCGTAATTTTTTCTATTTTAGATTTCATGTGGGGAAAATACAAATTCTGAAGGATTTGGATTTTGTTCTCACGGGAATTTCGATGAGCTCGGTTATGCTCTTTTATTATTTCTTCGTCTTGTAGGTTTTGGTCTGCTAGGTCCGTGACTATTTTTCTCGCAAATCGAATCTTATATTGCCTAAAATATGTTTGATATACCTCCTGTACCATGCCTAAAACCCTCTCTTCTGTTTTCAATCCATTAACGACTGAAGGATTTAAATACTGTTTGAAGATTTCTATTAATTTCTCTGGGGTGTATGCTGGTTCTATAATAGTGTCTCTGTGATAGGTGGGAAAGGTAATCTGAAATTCATGTGAGGGGGTATCTCCGGTGAGAAGAACAATCTGGTTCTTGAAAACATTTAATGGTACGTCTACAATTTGGATGAGATCATGACCAGAGCTTTCATCGCTATGTAGAGTTGGTGTGAGAGAATTAATTTGACTGTGCTTCGGAGGTCTTGACAATGCATCAGCGACAAGATTAGTTGTTCCAGGCTTATACTTTAATTCGTAGTTATACTTCTCAAGTATAGCCTTCCAACGTTTTATTTTCTTGTTCGTGTTTTTGCTGCTTAGAGCATACGTCAAGGGTTGATGATCGGTGAATATCTTTAGCTTGGTAGGACCGTAAAGGTAGTTTCTTAATGAATTGAGAGCCCATACTATAGCCAACATCTCTTTCTCATTAGCAGCGTAATGTTCTTCCGCTTTGTTAAGAGTACGAGAGATAAATATAATTGGCTTGTTGTCTTGGGATAGTACGGCTCCGATTGCATAGTCTGATGCATCGGTAGTCAGGTGAAAGTCCTTTTTAAAGTCGGGAAAGGAGAGAATAACATCGTCAGAGACCAACGAATTTTTGATTTTGCTAAATGCTTCCATTGCTGCATTTGTCAGATGGACAACTTTCTTACTTGAGGCCGTTTTGGACGTATGTCCATCCTCCCCTCTTAAGAGGGCTGTAAGGGGTTTTGCCAGCTTTGCATAGTCCTTAATGAATTTGCGGTAAAATCCCGACAGACCTAGAAATGATCGCAGATCCCTTAAAGTTCGTGGATATGGAAACTTGGTGATGGCTTCCACTTTAGCTGGATTTTCCTTTATACCATCTGAGGATACAATAAAGCCCAGGAATTCAACCTCTGACTTTAAGAACTCACATTTATCCAACTGCACTCGAAGGTTGGATTGTTGGAGAGTTTCGAATATAGTTTCCAAGTTTTGAAAGTGTAGCTCAACATCCTCACTGAACACAATTATGTCATCGATATAGACATAACAGATCTTACCGATGTGTTCTCGCAAGATATCGTCTAGGGCTCTTTGAAAAATAGATGGTGTATTCTTCAGCCCGAAGGGAAGTCTCATGAACTCATACTTCCCATTATTGACAGAGAATGAGGTTTTCTCGATATCGTCCTCGTGCAGAGGTATTTGGTGAAAACCGCTTTTTAGGTCAATCACCGAAAAATATTTATTCTTTCCTAAGCGCGCCAGTACCTCATTGGTTTCGGGGATTGAATAACGATCTGGTATTGTTATCGAATTGAGCTTCCCGTAATCGATTACCATACGGTACTTCTTTTCACCGGAAGCGTCTGATTTTTTTGGTACAATCCATACCGGAGAATTATACGGTGACCGTGAAGGTCGAATGATTCCCTCATTTAGCAACTGATTGATTTGCTTGTCTATTTCTTCCTTTAGCGTCATGGGGTATAGATAATGCTTGGAATAAACAGGATCTTCGGTTGTCGTTCGGATTCTACCTTTAACTCGGGTGGTAAAGGTAAGCCTCTCGTTTTGTTCGCCGAAGAGCTTAGCGTACTTTATGGTTAAGCGATTTAGCATGTCTCGTTCTTCTTGTGCCATGTGCTGGGTTCTGACACTAACATTGTGGACTGATTCTGATATTTGTTGTTTCAACCTAATTTTGGTATTATTATTTACAATCACATAGTTTCGTTTGGTGTAAATGACAGCTGATAGTTCTTTTAGGCTATCGTTGCCAAGAATCGCATGAAATGATCGGAGAGAAGGTAGGAGGAAAATTTTAATATTGGTATTTGGATCAAAAAGATTTATAACGGTATGGTGGGTGATTTCTATATTTAAACAAACCGAATTTGCATAGAATGTTTTCTGGTTTTGGGATAGGTTTCCGCACTAAATCTGGTTGGATGTAGTTCTTGTTGGAACCAGTGTCCACCAAGAATTTAAGGATTTTGTTGTCTCTCGTCCTACACTCAAAATAAGGTAGTGACGAATTCGTTAGTCTAAAAAATGTACGTCAACAAAGTCGGTAGATGTTTCGGTCGGATCTAGGTCGTCTTGGTGCTCTAAATATTCATTAAACTTTTGGTTGTCTTCAGTCAGATTAGTCATGGTAGAAACCATATCATTATAGCCGCTGATTTCCTGAGATTCTATGGATGTATAGTCGTTCTGGGGATCCACTTCGGAAGTTTCCAAATGGAAGTTTCTTTGGAGCTTGCTTGGATTTGGGTATTGTTGTGGAGGGGCCATTGGCCGTTTATAAGCTGGTGGCCAATTTTTCATTGCTGGTCGATTCATATAATTTACATTGCGCGTATGGATGGTGCTAGCATCCATAGGCTCTGGCCTTCGAACAGATTGATTTGGCGAAAAGTTGTTGGGTGGTTGGGGATTCCTTTGGAATTGATAGGGATTTACTTGGATACTCGGTCGTTGGGTGTACTGATGGTTTGGAGGATACAATGGTCGTTGGTTGGGTTGAAATTGATCAAAATGCGGGCGCGGTGAAGGACGAAGTGGTAAATACGTTGATTGGGGTTTGGGGTATGTATGTCAATTGGGAATGGAATTGTTGATGGTCTTGGCCTTTCCGTGAAGGAATTGGTGGAGGCGGTGGCGGTCTCCAAACTTGGCCTATGTTATGATGAGCGTAGTTGGCTCTGAATTGTTGATTCTCAAGCTTCAAACAGAGACTGAGAGCGGTAGGAAGATCTGCAGGTTCCCTTATACCCAGGAGTCTAGGCAGATCTCCTCTAAGACCTCTAATAAATGTATCCAACGCCTTGTCTCTGTATGAGGAAGTGAGTTGATGCAACGCATCAGGTGGCAAATCAATGCTCGAGATCTTATTTAGGATTAACGATAAGTGATTATACACCGACTGGTAGTAATTCTCAACGCTATAGTTTCCCTGAACGAGGGTCGTCATCTGGTACTCCAAAGTTCCCAGATCACGAAGGTCTGCGTAGTGGAGTGTTAGACACTTTGATATACACTCCCAATTCAATGGAGTGTTGTATGACTCCAAAATTGCATCCGCATTACTTATAATCTTATTTCGTATTATGTTGAGAATACCAAAATATTTTGGTGTTCCCTTAAATTGGTCGTAGATGTTCAAGATCCTGTCGACACTTTTTTTCCAGGAACTGAACTCACCGGGAGTTCCTGAGAACTCTCTTAAACACCTTACGACATCTGGTATTTTATCCAGATCAGTAAGATTCGTACGGAGATGTTCATGAATCGTTTCATCGGTTCCTCTTTGAAACTGGTTATTAGGATAAACAATTGATTGAACCAGACTCTTGCATTCTTGAATGCAGACGCGGCGGGCAATGCCCGCGATTAAGGCTTCTAGTTCTGGTGTTGCGTTAACGGTTATGTTCGGATTTGAAACTGGAGGGGACGGATTTTCAGTGTCCAATACCGACGGTCGTATAATTGCATCTGTCATGGTGGCAGCACGTTTCGACATTAGGACACAAAATAATTAGGTTAAGGACTAATAAGGGTAAACGGGGAAAAATTGGTTTTAATTTTATTGTATTCGCCTTTGTTATCGGACCTCTATAATTATTTGACTCTAGTTCTTACTTACAGCTATCACTTCTTAACAATTTTAGTTCACTTCGCAATTAAGTGTTATTTATTCTAATTTAAATATTCTCGCTTTCCAAAAACAAAAAAAAAATACAATTGTTATTCTAAAATTAACTATTATTAATATAATTAATTGGTTATTTCTGCCACTTTCTACATATATTGTTGTTAGTTTTCTATTATTCTTATAACTTTCTTACATTAAAAGGATCCAACGCTGGTGAAGGGGCTGCATTCCTTTTTGCCTGTTGATCACTGGTTACTGGGGGGCCTTACTTCACACTCCCTCGTTGGCAGCAGGATCTATAGATGCTGCTTTTTCTGGGGACCCAGGTAAATCACCGCACTTTTTAATCTTTGAATTTCTCTGCACTCGCGGCGAGCTTCCGTGAAGGTCGACTTATGCGTGTGTTTTTGCGAGAGTACAAGATCGTCACGGAAGAGTATACGCGCACTAAAACTGCACTCGCGGCGAGCCTTCGTAAAGGTCGACTTATGACTTGCGTTGTTTTTTTTCTTTTAATAAGATTTAACGCGATTTACTACTTCAATACCGTCGCGGGGACTTTTTTCCTGGGCCCCACGTTGGGCGCCAGTTAAACTATTTTAAATTTTTTTATTTTAAAAAAAAACTTTTTATTTCAACTTGTTGCCTTCGCGGCTTACTTACGACTGCTCTGAACAAATTTCAATAACTTAAAATCTAAACGCATTCCCATGCAGCCAAACGCCTGGTCAGACGCGGATGTTCGGTGATGCAGCTCAGGTGTCTTGGGAACGTTGCCGTCAATGTCTCGTGTGTCCGGTGGTAATGGGATTCGTACGTGATCACGCTTGAGGATGATGTTGTTGCCCGTGGGAATGATATCACGCCCTATTCGCGTGAGTTAACGTTTTTGGCGTTAACTTATATTATTACTCCATTAAGCATTTGTGTTTTAATGGGTTGTTTTTCTTCAAGATTTAATGCTCTAATTTTGTCTGTTAGTGTATTGTTAAGCCTTTCTACATCTGCATTACCTGTGCGATTATTTGGCTTTGTAATGTGGAATTCTATACTCTCGTTTTAACAAAATGCTAACACGTTATTTGATTTAAATTCAATATCAAAAATTAACTTTCGTACTTTTCCCTTAATGCCTATATTTTGCTTTAATTTTTTCACTATTGTTAGACTATTTCTGTCTTCTAAGAAAAATGTTACAGCAAATTCTGAAAACTTGTCTATAAGAGCTATACAAGAATGTTTACTGTTAACATAGACATCTACATGGACAATTTCATTTATAGTCGAGGGAGTTTCTGTAAGAACGAATTTCTTCCTTATAGGATGTCTGTCATATTTAGCGGACGAACAAATCTTGCAGCTATTAATTAGCTGATGAATTGTTACTCAAAGATTAGAATGATATACTTTTCTCTTTATACCTTTCTTCTCATATGTTGGAATTATTCCAGAATGTCCTACCTCATTTTTATTTTTTGTTTTTTTAGAACTTCTTCGTCATCTATGTTTTTAGCCAGGTATATTTTATATCGGTATATTTTTGTTCAACTTCCAAATCATTATTTTCAAGTTTTTCATTTAATACTTCTTTCAGAATCTCATTATTTGTGTTCAAGTTTGCAACACTTATTTCTGAATCTTCATTCTCCTCACTTTGTTCATTCTCACTAATTGCATTGATTTCTCTATTGTCGACATTTATTCGACTTAAGAAATCTGCAATAACATTGTCCTTTCCTTTGATATAGTCTATTTTAATGTTATATTCTCCTAATTATAGAAGCCATCTCTGAAGTCCAGGATTGATATCTTTTCCTGAATATTTAGAATGCAGCCATTTAATGGGTCGATGATCCGTTTGCAATTCGAATTCTTTTCCGAACAAATACGGTCTAAGATATCTAACTCCCCAAACTATATCCAGTAGTTCCTTATCAATCGTTAAATAATTTTGTTCATAATTGTTCAAAGTTCTGGATGCATAAGAAATGGGATGACCTTCCTGAGTCAAAACTGCGCCAATTGCAACATTGCTAGCATCAGTAATGAGTTTAAATTGTTTTGAGAAATCAGTTTACCTAAGAATTGGATGGTTGGTTATAAGGTGTTTTAATTTGTCGAAAGGGGCGATAAAATCGGGGTCATTTGCATTTACCCGGACATTTTTCCTGAGGTATTTCGGTAATTGATGGGCAATTGTAGCATAATTCTTTATGAATTTTCTATAATATCCCGTTATACCTAGAAAAGACTATTTGTTTCTGGGTTTTTGGAAGCTTCAAGTTTCAAATTACTTCGACTTTTGCAGGATTTGGTCGTACGCCTTTGGGTGTCAGAATAGGGCCTAAGTACTCCGTTTCTTTAGAAAGGAAGCTGCATTTATCGACTTGTATTTTTAACCTTGCCTCTCTCAACCTACTGAAAATTTTTCGGATGTTATTTATGTGTTCCTCCAGAGACGTACTAAAAATTAATATATCGTCTAGATATACGACACAAATTCTATTGATGAATTCTCTGAGGATAGAATTTATTAATCGTTGGAAGGTTGCTGGGCCATTTTTGAGTCCGAAAGGCATCCTTATAAACTCATAATGCCAATTTGGAGTGGAAAAAGCTGTACTCTTTTGATCTTCTCGATTTACAGGGATTTGGTAGAAACCTTTTGCCAAATCCAAGATCGTGAAATATTGGGCTTTTCCCAATTTGTCCAATATGTTTTCAATATTAGGAATTGGGAATTTATCGTCTACCGTTACTTCATTAAGTTTTCGATAGTCGATAACTATTCGCCACTTTTTTTTCCAGAATTATCCGATTTCTGTGGAACAATCCAAAGAGGAGAATTGTATGGAGAACAGCTTTCTCTAATTATCCCTTGCAAAAGCAATTCTGAGGTCAGTTTTTCTATCTCTGCTTCATGTACTCGAGGATACCGTTAAATTTTACAAAAGATGGGATTGCTTGTAGTGGTTATTATTTCATGTTCTACTTCATTCGAACAGGATAGTGTGTCACCTTCTTTGAAAAAAAAGCTCTTGGTATTCCTACAGTAGATTTGTAAGCATACTTTTTTCTTGATCATATAAGTGATTAAGGTGAAGGGATTTTTTTGCGTTTCCTTCCTTTACTTCTAAGTAGTTGATTTGATTTATTTCGTACGGATAGTTGTCTTCGAAAATTATTTTGTTTCCTTTTACTAAAAACTGTCTCTCTGCTAAATCTATTTTTGCTTCTAATGGTATTAGCATATTTTTGTCAATAATCGCATCATACTTCTTACTGATAAATGTAAGAACTTTCCATGATATTGTTCCTCTACTTAAAAATTCTTTTGGAAGTGGGGTTACAACTGTTTGATCTACTGTACTAGTAAAATTGATTGTACTATAAAATATAGGATCTTTTAATTCTATTTGTGGATAGTTTTTTAGAAAATTGGGTTTAATGATGTTGGTTTCTATCGTGTGGATTCTGTCTAGTTCTAGTGGATCTAATTCCGGAACTTTCAGATGCATAGTTTCTACTTCTAGGTTGGTAATTTGGAGATTGTCCTTGATTATTATACACATTTTCTTGAACAAAGCTATAGCTGTCGGTGTTCTGTCTAAAATTAAGCGCATTTCCCCTATTTCTGCTTGAATGGTCTACGGTCTCTGAAATATTGTTGTCATTCTGTCTGTATTTATTTAGTCGGCTAAGATTTCTGTAATTGTTTCTATTTCGATGAGCAATGTCCATCGCTCTGACATCATCTAATAACTTGAACTAATACCAGCGAATCATTTTTATTCACATTACCGCGAATTAAATTGTCTAAGTTTTCGTTTACAATACCCACAAGATATTTGTCGTTATTTGCGGGTGTGTAAACAATTGACTTATTCCCTTCCTCTCCAAAACTATAGAGTTCATTTAATTCATAGTTAATTGCCCTGACCTTATCAAATAATTCTCTTAAGCTTCCTACCTTAAAATTTCGGCATTCGTTGATCAGCTCAGGATAGTCCTTCCGAGGTTTGAAATGCAGCTTCAATTCTTTTTGCACTGATTCCCAGGTAATCTCGTCTCCAAGGCGTTGGATGCATCTCTTGGCTTCTCCCTGAATTTTTTTATTTAGCACTATGCTGATAGCATATTGTTTTAATTGTTCATTATTGCAGAGTGTTACTGCACTATTAACAGTTTTTATGAACTCAGTCACTATGAAGTCACCCCTTCCGTTAAATTCTTTTATATTACGGAAATAATTTAATGTTTATTCAGGTGACAATTGGAAGGCATCATTACTTTGCTCTGTTTCTACATTCGGTTGTTGCAAATGTTGGTTCAGATGAGCTTGTAACTGAGCAATCTGCTCCTGTCGCTCTTGCATTGTTTTCAGTAATAATGCCAATTCCTGTTGATTTGCCATATTTGCACTTATTGTTGTTGTTTCTTCACTTTCACTTTCACTTGCACTGTGATTGTTCAAATTACGATTTGAGTCGAAGTTGAGTTTCTTTCTCATTCGATCACTCTTATTATTTTCTTTAGAAAACAAAGTTACCGACTGCGTCAGTTACTTCTTTGGTGTTCTTTAAAAACCAAAAAATGAGTTTTAAACAAAAAAACACACGATTTCGGATGAACATTATTATTTTATTTGAGTACTTCGTTTCTCTTAAAAGAAGATCGTCCGACACGACCAAGGCTTGAAATTAAACTTGCTGATACTCTTTCAATTGCCAGTGAATTGCAATTCGGTGAAATTGCTTACTCAGGTGTTTTACACCTTGAGTTAATTTCAGTGACCAAGCTGAGTCGACTTTGGTGTAGTTTTTCAATGAACTCTATGATTTCCGGCCTTGGGCTTCTTGTATCAATTGTCGAGTCAACATGGTTTACTTCGATCTTCGGTTTGGTGAAGTGTGAGAACGTAACTTGCACGATTCCCTCAAGTATGATGTTAAAGAAGTCGCCTGACAGCGCATCGCCTTGTCTAAATCCTTTTTTGACATTGAAGGTCTCGGTGAGTTCGCTACCGACCTTGACGAAGCAGCGAGAATTCGCCGTCGTACTTCTACACACTCTTACGAGTTTGGTAGGGATGCCAAAAATAGACGTGGCACTGTTTAGCTCGTCTCTATGCACGCTGCCATACGCGGCCTTGAGATCGATGAATAGATGGTGGGTGTCGATTTGTACTTCTTGGGATTTCTCTAGGATCTGCCGCAGTGTAAAGATCTGGTCGATTGTGGACTTTCCTGGCCTAAAACCACACTGATAAGGACCTATCAGGCTGTTGCGCTCACACAGTACGGCAGAGAAAATCTTATATGCGATGTTAAGAAGACTGATCCCTCGGTAGTTGGCGCAGTCGAAGGGGTCTCCTTTCTTGTGAACCGGACAAACGATGCTGCGAATCCACTCGTCGGGCATGCTTTTCTCCGACCATATCTCACAGATGAACTGGCGCATGCACCCAACCAGCTCATCCCCAGCCGCTTTGACCAGCTCTACCACCAGTTGTCCATTTTGGTCCCGGCAGGCTTCTGTCCGAGGTTTGTAACCGCCGGATAACTGTTTTATCTTCGGGTAAAAATTTTGGACGTTATTCCTGCCATAGCACCTCTCATTTTGCTCGACCGCCAGCTTCTCGTGCTCTTTCCTTTTTCTTCTGAGAAGCCGGTTCTCTTCCCTTTTTCTCTGTTTGTAGAGCTCACGAACGGCTGTCGTTGTTCGATGCCGCGTTGCTTTGTACGCTTCTTGCTTGGCTACACGCGCCTGCCTGCACTCGTCGTTAAACCATGGGTTCCACTTAGGTGGTGGCGTGAAACCTAGCACATCAGTGGCGGCCTCATTGATGTCTTCTTGACAACATTTCCAATTGTCTTCTATTGTTTGTGCAGGCAGCGTCGAACTTTGAGACAGTTTCAGGGAGATACGATCGGCAAAGTCTCTAGCGGTCGGCAGCGATTGTAGCTTTTCGACGTCAACCCATTTTGCCTGTCTCGATTCCGTTGCTTTCTCGATATCCAGGTGCTTACCTTGGCTATAACAAGGAAATGATTAGAGTCGATGTTTGCACCTCGGAAGGTTAGGACATCGAGAATACTGGAGTAGTGTCTAACATCGATCGCAAAATGATCAATCTGGTTGACGGTTGATTGATAAGGTGAGCGCCAGGTACCTTTATGAATTTGAGGTGTGGGAACCGCGTGCAGGCTACAGAGAGATTTCGCCCCCGAGGCGAAGCCAACTAGCCTGAGTCCGTTTCCGGAGGTGTTGGCGTGCAGGCTGTGTCTTCCGATGACTTTGGCAAAGACTTCTTCTCTTCCCAGCTGAGCGTTAAAACGATCTTGGTGTCGTAGCTGGGGCATCGATCGTATGACCTTTCTAGGAGGTGGTGGAAGTCTTCTTTACTGCTATCATCTTTTTCCTCCGTCGGGGCGTGGGCCTATCTGAGGCTTATATTCCCGAATTTAGCCTTGAAGCGGATTGTTATGAGGAGTTCGCTTATGTATTGGAAGCTTAAAGCTGTCTCTTAAGCCTGCCTTGATCAACAAAACCGCATCCAAATAAGCGTTTCCCTCTCTCCCTGTAGAATTCGCCGTGGTATATGTCGCAGTTTCTCACTCTTCTCTTGCACAGCCCATCTCACCGCATTCCCTGAATTGCGGTAATATATGCTTTATAGCAGTCCAGGGCAAGTTCATCGACTGCACGTGGTCTGTTTAGGGATCTCACATTCCATGTGCATATCCATAAAAAACTTTTAATGGTACCAAAAACTGAAATCCATAGATAAAAATTGCAAACCTTCTTGAAACATTGTTAAAGCAATCAGGCAAAACAATAGGCATATTCCTGCAATTATCTGTGAAATATCTTCTTCACAGATAAAGAGAAGGCAGATTTATTATCTAATACTTCGCAGCAAATAACTTTGTGTCGACTTATTTAGGGGAAACGGAAATTGATACTAGGGTTACTGCAGAAACTAGAGTTTTTAACAATGATACTTTTATCACTCCAAACAATGTGCTTATTCGAGTGAATACCATAAAAATATCCTGAAAACATTTTCTTGAAACGTCTGCCTTTATCGGGCATAAAATATCTTATATTTCTTGTCAATGCTTGCCTCAAGACACAATATTTCCCTGACAAATCCCTGACGATCCTCAAACCAGGAAAACCTGCGGAGTGCCCAAGCAGTTATGGACCTATTAGTCTGTTTAGCAGTGTTAGTAAAATCTTAGAAAAAGCTCTGAAGAAACTATTTCTAGAATTAACAATAGAAAATACGAAAAATAAAATAAAATTAAACCACTATGGCGTATGTAGAATTTACATGCTTAACATGTATAGCCAATAAGCCATAGTGCATAAAATATATATATATTTTATATACTATTTTAATACCTTACGCACTAGCTTAAAAAAATGTCAGTTGGCCACAAGGAGAACTTTAAATTTAATATAGTCTACTTTCGCGGGTTGGCGGGAGCTGGATTTGGTGCAACCACCAGTAGAAGTGTCGTTCTCTGGCGGACTGCGCCCTATCTCGGGCGGAGATCAGCCTACTGAACCGAAGAAGTTCCTCATGGCTACGAGCGACGTCCGGTTCGTATTGGAGCTGCCTATCCACTGTTCGGCGTATGACATAGAAGATGATAGGACATCCTTCCGTGTTCTGAATCAGCCCTTTTGAGTCTAAATAGAGAAACGCTTCAGGAGGTATGAATCCGTTCAGACGCACCTTTTCATGGTACATGAAGTTGGGGTAATACGCCCCAAAGATCAGACTGCTGGGTGAACTCATCGCTAGTTCAATGTGCCCTCGAGTCAGCTTAATAATGAAATTATCTGTCCTAATTAGATTTGCCTCGTTATACAAAACATCGTTGGGATAAAATTTCTTGTAATCGGATTCAGGTGTTCAATACAACCGGAGGCAGGCCCGGAGGCATTGCCTTTCAAACACCCTCATCTTTTCCATCTTGGAAGGACTCAGATTGAACCACACTGGGCAACCGTACACCATGATTGGCCGTATGAGAGCCATGTAGCAGATCACCTTTACTCTGGTATCAAGTTGGCTGCTGTAAAACAACCAATTTGCCGCAGCAAAGGCTTTCTTAGCTTTTGTCAGAGCCGTATCTGCATGCTTACCGCAGTACAAATACTGGTCCAACCAAATGCCAAGATATCTAACTACATTTTGCACAGTTAACGGCTGGCCTCGCGGGTCAAATATGCCGAACTTGCGCCAGGTATTCTTCGTGTCCCTTGAGGCCCTGGATAGCGGGGTTCTAAAGAGGATAGTTTCGCACTTCCAGAAGTTGATTTCCAACTCCCAGTCGTACTGTTATGTTGCCATTTTCACAATAAACTTCCTACCTGTAACCATACCATAGATCATATACAGCAGCGTTTTATCTATGCCTAGTCTTACTAACTTGAGGAAGAGGCCTTCTAACCAAATGGTGTCGAACGCCTTTTCCATGTCTATCAGGCAAGCACTTGTGCATTGCTTCTTGTTCTTGTTCCACTGAATGTTGGATAACAATTTGGTCGCGGCATGCATGGTATCATGCCCCGATCTAAAGCCGAATTGGTTGTTCGGTATCTTTTCAAAAACCTTGCTTATGCACGGAAGAAGACTTATAGACCGGAGATTTGTCGGGATGGAAGTATCTTTGTCCCTTTCGGAATGGGCTGTACCATCGCTGTTTTCCAATGCGCCGGGTAATATGCGTTACTCAGCGCATTGTTAAACAGGGTTGCATATACATCTACAGCTTCGGAGAGTAGATGGCGCAAAACAATATTCGGTATGCCATCGATTCCTACTGACTTCTTCTTCTTCAGTGAATTAAAGATGCCCTGGAGTTTATCCTTTAAAATAAGGATGGAACTGTTTCCATCATCGGCGACGGCATTATTTACCAAAAGATCGTCACTGAACCTGGTGAAACCTCGGATTGCCATTGATTTATCTCGGTACTTAGTTGGAAATGGTAAAGCTTGGCTCTGTCTTCCAAGTCGTTATTTTGACAAAGAGGTTCATTGACCGTATACACTTCCTGGAAGAAAGCTCCAATTACTTTCACCTTCTCCTGAGGATTTTCGACTACAAAGAAGTCGTCGTCAAGTACTGCCCCATCTGAATCGATGTCTACTGTCCTTAGTAAGTTGGCGTTGTCTGTCGTTCTGTTGAGTCGGACAGTTTAGATGTCGCTTAAACCTTTCTTCCGGAAGATTCTATTGACTGTGGGATCATGCTCGGGTTGCTGGATCATACAGCCCAAATCTTATTGCCCCAGTACAAGTTTACAACTAGTCTGTATTACTGGTGGAGCAATTGCTAAACTAGTTTGATCTGCGACTTTAACTACCGTATTTCATCATTCTGTTTTAGTCTTGACAGTAGTCTATCTTTCATGATATGTGATTCTTTTGTCTGTAAGCATCACATCCAGATAGGACCCATATCGTGGAAAAGTTGGTTTATCAGTTGCAAATAAGTCAAGCCTGAACTCGATACCATTCTCTATTCACACTAGGGAGCGCGCGTTTCCCCTCTCGTTTGGAATTCTGTTACCCCAATCGCCGTGCTTTGCGTTTACATCACCAGCAATAGCGAAAAAGTTTTCCTCCAGGTTTAAGCGAAGGGTAGTGAAAAGAGCCTCGAGCTCAGATATGAATTTCGAGTATCTGCCGCGTAGACTGCAATCAGGAATAACCTTTTTCCACCTTGGAGAGGGATGCTCGCGATACAAGCCTCCAACACACAAAACCTTCGCACAACATTGCTGTATACGATCTTATGATATATGTTATTTTTTATTAAGGGGGCGACCCCACCCCGAGTGGATTGGGGTCGGTCTCTTCTTAATACTTGGTAATTTTTGTACCTGAGATTGCGCGTCTGATTTAGCTTGGTTTCGCAAACCATCAGCACGTCAGGATTATGGGTTTGCAAAAAGCTGTATTTGCCGTTCGATCCTTATCAGCGAATTGACATTCACTGCTAAAATCTCAAGGGGTCCTGTTGCGCGTGTGACCATTATATCTGTTGCGCATTTGGCTCGCTAAACAGCGCCGAATAGATAACGTCTACTCGGGCCGTTTGCTGTAGGAAACTGGTCTGTAAATCTACCATCTGTTTCTGCAAAGCGATCATCTAGCTTGCATTGACTGAATGGTGGTCAATACATCCTTTAATTTAGGATCTGCCGTAGGCTGTCAGGGCACTGTGAAAGGAACAACCTTTGGCACTGTCCGTTTTGCGGTTTTCTGCCTGATGCTATGTAAGCGTAGGTGATAGTCGGAGTAACAGCGGTTGCTGCAGCACGGGCCACTGGCCTGGCTTCTGCCGTTTTTGCGTCCCTTGCAGCCCTTACCCTTCGCCGGAGCTCTCGTATGTGAGGACAACCCCGATAAGTAGCGGAATGTACTTTACCTCCGCAGAGTACACAGCTAAGAAGGGCTCTGTCTGTAACTTCTTCTTCGCCTAAACTGTATTTCCCTTTCTGGTGGGATTCAGTACATTTAGAACATCTGTACTGCATATTGCAGTTGTCCCTTGTATGTCCCAGCATCCGACGCACATTGCGCACATTAAAGTACGTAGTCCGACTTTCTTAATACTTCTCATTTAACAGCTAGAGAGCCTACGTATCGAATTTTCCTAAGGCTCTCGATTTTGCTGCCATGGGAGAGTTAAACCAAAAAAAGATATAAGTTTAACCTCCTTATTCTTCCTTGTAGCCGCTGTGCTGAAGGTCTTCAGTCCTACGACGTGGACCTCATCGCTATTGTGGCCGCGCAGCTCCCTGAGGATCTCCCGTGGGTCAGTAGAAGGGTCAACCCCCTTGAGGAGCACATTACGCCCTTTTTAACCTTCTGGGGTGTATGTGTAAAAACGAGCCCCGCCGACGCTAAGGACTCTTTAACACTTTTAAAATCGTATTCATATCCTTATATTTAATATAAAGAGGACTACTTGTGGCCAACTTACATGTTTTTACAATGTCCTTCGTTTCTCGTCCAAATATGTTTATAGGAGGGCACCTCTTCTTCTTCTCTGTGGATCTCTGTTGTTATCGATGTACCTGCTGTGATGGGTGCTGTTGCTGTATCTGATGTTGCCGCTGTCCCTGCTGCCTTGGTGGTTGTTGCTGTTGCTTTTGCTTCTGGAGATGTTGTTGCTTCTGCAGTTTTTCAGCTGCCTTAGAAGTAAAAGGCAGCTCCACCTGGGGCTGGCCCTGCTTTTGTTTGTGTTTGTTGATGCTGTTGTTTCTTTTGATCTTGTTGCAGTTGTTTTTGTTTCTGTTTTTTTTTTTTGTTCGGCGGCCTCATCAGCCGCGATTTTCGCTTTGAGGTCATCACACGTCTTTATACTCTCTTCCAGCTCCTTTATGTCTTCCGCCCTGTCCTCAGTATCAGGAGTTGTTACTTACCCTGTAGCGCCCTTCGTTACCTTCAAATTGGTATTGAAGGGTTTCAATATCTTTGTCCGCTTTCATTGTTGTTGTTGGTGTTGGTTTGGAGGTTTTCCGAGTGGATGTTGCTCAGATGGGCGTTGCCTCGCTTGTGGCCGCTTCCTCATCAGATGATGCAGTTGTTGTTGTTGTTCGTCCCTTGATCGGTGTCGGTTGCTTTTTCATCCTCCTCCTCATCTTCCTTGTCTCATTGAGTTTGTAAGCGCATACTGCTTACGTTACTTCGATCATCAAATCTATACGGCAACGGTGTCCTGAAATCACCCGATTTCTTGAGCGCGGGTCGCTCTTCACTTTTCATTGCACTCACACTATGTGTCTTTTGTAAATGAAAAGAAAAAACAGAAAATGTGTTCGCGTGAACCCGGGATGCCGTATTACCGAACAGGTACCTTCTCCACTAGGCTGGTGCCTCACTTGGTTTCTTAGGTCTTTTAACGTGGTAAAGATTAATGAATTGTGTTTTTATTGTACTATGACTGATCTGGGAGTGGCTTAAACTGTTCAGGGGAGGAAAAGCTGGACGAAGAACTAGAAAACTGCAAATGATTCTAAGAAAGAAGAAAGAAATTGCTGAGCTAAGGCGGCAACTTCGAGAACTTCAAGTAGAGGAGCCTTCCAGTTCGAGATCTACAGTACCGGGTAGCTTCAAAGATATCGAAGACTCAATCAGCGCTTTTAGTGGAGATGATAATTTCCCAGTGGATCGATGGATGGAACAGTTTGAAGAATGTGCAGAAACGATTCAGCTGGATGATAGAGCTAGATTCATTTATTGTAAGAGACTCTTAACAGTAACAGCCAAGTTGTATGTGCGTACGATCAATCCTACAAACTGGGCGGAACTTAAAACATTTTTAAAAACCGAATTCCGAAAGATTGTACCACAATCGGACATATTTAATCAACTTCGTGAACGAAAGAAACATCGTGATGAAAGTACTCAACAATATTTATTGCACATGCAAGAAATAGCGTCACACGGGGATGTTGACGGAGAGGACATAATCCAATTCGTGATAAAAGGGATTATGGACACAGAGGTAAATAAGACCATATTGTATAGTGCGAATAATATAAGTGAGTTGAGGGAGGCCTTACGAAAATATGAAAAGCAAAAATATAATACGCGAAGTGCCTACCAAATTAAAATGTCCAATGCTATTGCACCACATAAGAGACGAACCAAACCATCAGAGGAAGTTACCACAAAAGATCACAATACTCATCACACCAAAAATGCGACAAAAGTTCTAACCTATTTCAAATGTGGCAGTGTGGGCAACAAAATCCAGTGTTGACTCTAGATGATACCAACTGCAGACTCCAAGAATGTAAAAAACCAAATTGGAAACGTAAAATTTAGTAAACACTCCAAAACAAGAATTAAAATCTACTAACGACTTCGAAATTCTTCTGGGACAATATGGATATAATAGAATGCCGTTTGGGCTGAAAAACGCCCCATCAGTTTTTGAAATGTACATGCTTTTGAAAGCATGATTTCGACCGGAAGAATTCTCACGTATCTAGATGATATTCTCATTGTTACAGAGACTATTGAAGATCATTTAGAAATCCTAAAGGATGTGATAGATATTATCTTTAACAAGGGTTTATACTTAAAATTCGATAGATGTACCTTTCTCCAACGCGAAATAGTATATTTGGGGTACAGAATTACGGAAAATGGAATTCGGCCGAACGAAAATAACTTAAAGGCTATCTAAAACTTTCCAATATCTTCCAATGCCAAAGACGTTCAAAGTTTTTTTAGGTCTTTGTTCATATTTCTGCAAATTCATTAAGAATTTCGCAAGTTTTGAAAAAACTCTATATGTTCTTTTGAGAGGCAATAAACCATTCATTTTCGGTGCCAATGAAATGGAGACATTCGAGTGCTGGAAGGATAAGTTAGTTGCATCACTAACTACTGCACTACTACTGCAAAAACAGTCAGATGGAAAGTTACACCCTGTTTTTTATTTTTTAAAGCGGGCAACTGAGTCCGAAGGAAAGTATCATAGCTATGAGCTGGAAAGGCTATCGAAGCCCTAAGAAGATTTAGGATTTATTCAATCGGTGTATTTTTCAAAATTGTCACTGACTGTCAGGCATTGACGCATACACTAAAGAAAAAGTCCTTGAATCCACGTATATCTCGTTGGGATTTAGAGATGCAGTGTTTTGACTATGTGATTGGGCGCAGAAAGAGAAGCCGGATGACTCATGTTGATGCGTTTAGTCGATATTTTAACATCTTGTATGTTGAGGACGAGTCCTTTGAGTTTGTGCTTGCAGCTGCTCAGAAACAAGATCCTAAGATTACCTCGATCATGTCAGAACTAGAAAAAGGTGATAGTCCATATTATGAAAAGATTGACGGTTTAATCTATTGAAAGTGTAATGGTCAAGTTCGGTTGCCATCTCACATAAAAGAGCAGGTGATACGAACTCACCATGAAGCAATGTGTCATTTAGGAGTTGAGAAATGCTTTAAATATTTGTCGAGAACGGATTGGTTCCCCAAATGAAGAATTATGAATCAAAATAAAATGAAGAATCAAAAAAAAAGGTTACATAGGAAAACGTTTAAAGTGTATCTATTTTTCACTACAGTTTGGAAAAACAGAGCGGACTCTGCATCCCATTCCGAAAGGAAATCTTCCGTTTGATGTGTTACATGTTGATCATCTGGGACCACTACCAAACTCCAAATCAAAAAAGAAGCATGTTTTAGTTGTTGCGAATCTCTTCACAAAATTCATAAAGCTTTACCCGGTCAATATGACACAAAGCAAAGAAGCCTTAGAGTGCTTACAGTAATATTTTGAAAATTATTCAAGACCGAGTAAGTTAGTGTCAGAACGTGGTACACGCTTTACTTCCAAAGAGTTTTCTAGTTTTCTACTAGATAATGATATAAAACAAGTAAAGGTGGCGACAAATCCACCTCAATCAAATGGTCAGGTTGAGCGCATAAATTGGTTGCTGGTCCCAATGTTGGTTAGAGAATGTGAGTCAGATACGACGTGTGGCTGGGAAAAGCCGTTGGTTAAAATAGAATTCACACTCAACAACACCGTAAATAGGAGCACTGGTTTCTCACCTAGCGTTTTTCTATTTGGAAGAAATCAGAAGGGTGAACTTTGCGATCGCGTAAGAGAATTTTTTGAATCTTGTTCGAAACGTAACCCTTATGATCTCAACTAGCTGAGAGTCAAAGCTAGCGAAACCATCCAAAGGAACCAAGCAGACAATAAACTTTATTATGACGGTCGTCAAAAAGCCGTCACAAAAGGCCTAGGATGAACCAAAAAGGAGATGATTAAAAGTGTCGTTACTACACCGGGAGTTAATAAAAAACTACTAGCTAAATACCGTGGTCCGTATGAAATTAAAAAAATTGTATCTAATGACCGGTATGTCATTGGGGATATAGAGAGCCTTCAGCTAACTTGCTTGTCTTATAAAGGCATATCAGCTCCTGCGAATATGCGACCCTATAACGTAGGATTTAAGCATTCCACAGGTTACGATGTTGAGATGGCCGAAGGACGTTCTGAGGATGTTGATTCGTTGGACCGAATATAAGTTTGATATATACTTACTTTTCTAACGATTGTCTAATCACTTTTTCTTTCAGAACCAGAAGAATCCAGACCTGTTTCCTAAATATTACTCGCTGTAATTCCTTAAACTTCACATGATGTATTCAATTTACTACTTTTAAATTTGGTAATTGAACTGTGAATTGTACTTTATTTGGTACTTTATATAAATTACTACCTTAATTTGTTAGGTTTCATGCCAATTATAAGATACATTTACTTAATTAAGAGGAGACAATGTAATCGGAGCGATTATGCGATCAGGATGGACTGTAGTGGAACAGAATGAAAAAGAGTAGTTTATTTTTGCACGTCACTGTTCTTAACGAATATACACCAACTACTATCCCGCAAATGTATCGGTTCTACTGCTCGGATGATCTATCCGAAAAGTCTCCACTTCTGGAAAAAGGTGTTGCCAAATGCAACACTAGATATAATCAGTCTATTATTAATGAAGAGTTTGTACCGTGCGGACGTGTGTTGTTTTTCTAAGGCACATCAGAATTCCTACACAAGTGACATAATACACAGCTATTTCAATAGGTGGAAAAAATTAATTCCGAAAAAACTAAAACTGTCTTTTTTCCTAGGAAAAGAAAATCTTGTTTTCTTCCTCAGAATCCGATTTCCATTTTTGGTACCGAGATATCTTGGAATATACTTGGACTCGAAACTTACCCTTAGTTGCTATGTAACGCAGACCGTAAAAAAAATAAAGATTGCAACCATTTTACTATACCCATTAATAAACAGGAAATCACAACTATCCATTGAAAATAAAATTATTATGTTTAAAGTTATTTATAGCCAATATTAACTTACGGTTGCCCGATTTGGGGGATTTGGGGTGGTATGTCACTTAAAAAGACTTCAAGCTGCTCAGAATAAAATCTTAAAAATTATCTTCAACTTACCATGACATTTTTTTACTTACGAACTGCATAGAAAAGCGGATGTTAAACTGATTAACGAACGTATTGAGAAGCTTATACAAAACTTTAATATTCGTTGTGCTCTTGCGGACAATCCTCTCATAAACAATCTTGCATTAAAGTTCTTAATATATTAATTAATTGAAGTATTATTGTTATTTATTTATTTATGTATTTATCTGTTTATTTACTATTTAATTTATTTAATTCTATTTACTCATTGATACTTTGTAAGTGCTCAAAGAGAAACAAATCTAATTTGTTTGTTTTTTTCCTTTTTTCTCTCTTTTGTTACGAGGTTTTTACCTGCACCTTTCCTTGTTATGTCCATTTGCCCTTAATGTTTTACGAACCTGTTTTTCAAAATCTTAAACGTTTTCAAGTAGTAGGTAATAACGTACCAAATCTCCTAATGTAAAATGTGCAATACTTATACTGTAATAATCTATTTTATGTAAAAACAAAAACAAAAAAATTGATGTACTCGTAGACAGGAAACATTTTTTAGTAGATGAAGTAAATAAAAAATCACGCTTTATTAAGAGTAAAGCTTACTCTATTATTCCACATACGTATAAGCGAGAACTTTTTAATTTTCTTGGAAGTGCATTTAAGTGGTTATATGGAACGTTGGATGACGAAGATAGACCAATTATTGAACAAAATTTTTCTGTTATTGATCAGGATAACCATCTTCTTCTTCTTTTTGTGGCGCTACAGTCCGGAGTGGACCTGGGCCTCAACCAACATGCCTCTCCAGCCAGCACGATCTTTCGCCAGCTGTCTCAGTGCAGTGGTGCCCATACGCTCTACGTGGCCTAGCCATCTTAAGCGTTGTATCCGTAGACGCTTGACCAGGCGCATGTCGCTGTACAGCCTATAGAGTTCGTCATTAAATCTTCTCCTCCAGATGCCATCAACGCAAACAGGATCAAAAATCCCACGCAAAACTTTTCTCTGGAAAAGACTAAGGGCTTCCTCATCCGCCTTTGCTAACGTCCAAGATTCTGCGCCATATAGTAGGACGGGGATGATCAAGCTGTTATATAAAGCGAGCTTAGTCCTTCGAGAGAGGGCTTTATTACTCAATTGCCTCTTGAGCCCAAAGAAACAGCGATTGGCAAGAGTGATTCTGCGTTTGATTTCGGTACTGATGTTGTTGTCCCTGTTTACCGCGGAGCCGAGGTAGACGAAGTCCTTAACTACCTCGAAGTTTCTGCTGCCTAGTGTGACGCTCCGTCCGAGACGTCGATGTTGTGTGTCCTTCCTTGATGACAGCATGTACTTCGTTTTGCCCTCATTTACCACTAGACGCATTTTAGCCGCTTCCGCTTCAATGCCAGCAAACGCCTCATTGACGGCTCGCTGTGTTCGTCCAATCACGTCAATGTCATCAGCTGTCTGGAAGATCGTGCTTCTGGTGTTGACTTGTGAGTTACGCACTATCTTCTCGAGGATGATGTTAAAGAAGTCACATGACAGTGCGTCGCCTTGTCTAAAACCTTTTTTGACATTGAAGGTATCGGTGAGTTCGGTACCGACCTTGACGGAACAGCGAGAGTTCTCCATCGTCATCCTACATAATCTGACGAGTTTGGTAGGAATGCCAAAACTACACATGACACTGTATAGCTCGTCTCCATGCACATGGACTTCCCTGGCCTGAAACCACACTGATAGGGACCTATCAGGTTATGGACAAATGGTTTCAGACGCTCACACAATACGGTAGAGAGGATCTTGTATCCGATGTTCAGGAGACTAATCCCTCTGTAGTTGGCGCAGTCAAAGGCGTCTCCTTTCTTGTGGACCGGGCAAACGACGCTGAGATTCCACTCATCGGGCATGCTTTTCTCCGACCATATCTTACAGATGAGCTGGTGCATGCGCCCAACCAGGTCATCTCCAGCTGATTCAAATAGTTCTGCGGACAGTCCGTCCGCTCCAGCAGCTTTGTTCGATTTCAGCTTGGATATTGCGATCTTCACCTCGTCTAAGTCGGGGGGCCGGAATGCTTGGGTATCATCGTCCAAATTGAGTGGAACATTCTGCCTAACAGCGGGATTTCAAATGCCTACGACTGACATGAGGGGGCAATTTCGTGTTGACGTGAGCAGCATTCGCGGACTGAGAACTAATCTCTTTGCCGTTTACGTCCACCTCTCTCGTCACAAACCAGCTGTCTTGGCGCTTAGCGAAACACAGGTGGGTGAGAATACCGATTTATCGGATTTGAACCTGCCTGGATATAGCTTGGTGCCCTTATTCTTTTTACACCGCGGTCTCGCCATTTATGTGCGTAGTGATGTTGCTTACCAAATTCAACCACAATATGGCCACTGTTCCAATCCGGAATTTAATTTTCTGTGGTTAAAACTCCTTGTCCGTAAGCATTTAATCCACTACTGCTTTATTTATAGAAGTCCAAACCTGGACAGCAACTCAACTTATAATGAGTTTGATGCGCTGTCTGACTCCATCACAAGAATTGTATCCCTGTACCCTCGCACTGAAATCGCTACTGCGGGCGATTTCAATGTACACAATTCTACTTGGCTTCGACATTCAGGCCAGACAACACCCGAAGGAAGGTATGTTGAAATCTTCGCTGAGGTAAATAATTTAACCCAGCTTGTGAATGAGCCAACACGAATACCTGACATTGCAGATCATACCGCTAACACCTTGGATCTGTTTCTCACCTCTCATCCGGAAAAATATTCAATTGATATATTGTCGCCTCTAGGCTCGTCCGACCACTGTGTCGTGTCAGCCAAATTCTCGTACTCCTCCCACACAGTTAGAGAACAAATTCCGAAAAGAACAGTATGGCTCTACGAGAAAGCCAACTGGAGCGGACTTAACAACTTCTTTAGGAATTTTAACTGGTCACTATGCTTCCTCGATAGTGACGTGGATGCCGCTACTGATGCGATCACAAACATTATTTCGCTGGGCATGAGGTCCTTCATTCCTCACAGAGTGAAGAGCATCAAGCCTAAGGCAAATGCATGGTTCGACTTGAGCTGCAAAGAGGCTATCAGGGTGAGAGAGTTGAGTTTCCGGGATTATAAAGCCAACCCTTCTGAGGAAGCCCGGAAAAAGTTCAAACGGATCCGAAATGACTGTAATGCATTAATAAGACGTGTTAAATTCTCCTTTGACCAAAAGTTGAGGCAAAAAGTTCTACAATGCCCCAAGGGTAGCAGAAGCTTTTGGTCTTTCGTAAAAAACATAAGGAATTCAGCCTCGTCTTCGATCCCAACGCTCATTTGCAATGACATTCCAGCTGTCAGCTCTTTGGACAAAGCTAATCTGCTTGCTGCACACTTTGCAGCTAGCTCAACGCTGCCAGATAACACTTTGTCCCCATCTGTACTTGAGAGCGTAAATTTCTCCATGGGACAAATCCATTTTCGCACTCGTACAGTAGCAAGAGTACTTAAAGATCTAAACATACACAAATCCGCTGGCCCGGATGGTATACCCCCTGTTCTTCTGAAGAGGTGTTCTTCTACGCTGGCAAAACCACTGCGTAAGCTTTTCCATCTGTCCTACTCTTCAGAGCTCTTTCCGAGTAAGTGGAAAACTGCATTTGTCCAGCCCGTCCCTAAAAAGGGCGAATGTTCGTCACCCACCTCCTACCGACCCATAGCACTAACGTCCCTTCTCTCCAAGGTCATGGAAATGCTGATAAACCGTCAGCTTATGAAATATCTTGAGTCCCGGAAGCTTCTTAATGACCGGCAGTACGGCTTCCGAAGCAACCGTTCCACTGGTGATCTGATGGCATATCTCACTGAAAAGTGGAACCAATCTTTGCACAATGCAGGAGAAAGCAAGATTGTTGCGCTTGATATTTCTAAGGCATTTGACAGGGTCTGGCACCAGGCTCTCTTGTCGAAAATGCGTGCTTTTGGGATCGATGAGTCTCTTCTTCAATGGATTAGAAATTACCTTTCGAATCGTTCAATACAAGTCGTTTTGGATGGATTCAAGTCTGATATCCACTATATTAATGCTGGTGTTCCCCAGGGCTCTGTTTTGTCTCCGACACTCTTTCTCATTTTTATAAATGATCTCTTGTCTGCTACTTCTAATCCTATTCATTCCTTCGCTGATGACAGTACCCTCAGCTTTTCATATTCGTTCCTTGGCTCACGTCCCTCCACTTCGGCCTTAGACTCGGAACGGCAGCGTATGTTAAGCACATTAAATTCCGACCTTGACAGCATAATCGATTGGGGAAATAAGAATAGAGTGGAATTTAATGCTTCCAAAACACAGTGCTGTCTACTGTCGTTAAAGCGATCACAAAATAATCAGCCGTTATCCATGAACGGCACTTGCGTTGTTGAAACCGAAAGACTTTCCATCCTCGGTATGTGTATCAACCCAACTATTAGTTGGAACGATCACATATTTGAGGTCGCCAAAAATGCTGCGAAATGTCTAGGTTTCCTTAAACGATGCAAGAAGTACTTCACCCCCTCTGATCTGGCTACAATATACAAGGCATACATACGCCCAAAACTTGAGTATAACGCTCCTATCTGGTCAGGTGCTTCTAAGACCTCCCTGCACCTGCTGGATAGAATTCAAAAGCGAGCGATAAAACTTATAGGTGACAGTAATATTGCGAAGTCGATTGACTCGTTAGAACACCGACGTAATGTCGCGTCATTGTCACTTTTTTACCGCTATTTCAACAAGAAATGCTCAGACGAATTAGCCAGTTGCATTCCTCCCCTTCAAGAATTCACCCGCAATACACGCCTCGCTAGGAATGCCCACCAATTCACCCTCAAGCCCTCTTTCGGACGTACAGTCAAATTCAGAGACTCGTTCTGTAGCCGCACTACACGAATCTGGAATGCTCTTCCCAGCTCGATTTTTCCTCCTCATTACAATCCACAGGCATTTAAAACCAATGTGCATCGGTATCTCCTCTCCCTCTCTTCCTCTATACCTTCGGCCCGTGCTGTGACTTGATCCGGTCACTTAAGGGTACTCGCAACCCCTTTTGCACGCGTCAATTATAAAAAAAAAAAAAAAAAAAAAAATTTGGGTCGTCATCGCCGTTTAGGAGTCTGCAGAAATGATCCTTCCAGATTCTCAGCACAGACTGCTCTCTACTCTAGCCTACTACTAGTTGTCCATTTTGGTCCCGGCAGGCCTTGGTCAGAACCTTGTATCCTCCGGATAGCTGTTTTACCTTTCGGTAAAACTTTCGGACTTCATTCCTGCCAAAACATCTTTCCATTTCCTCGACCGCGCGCTTCTCATGCTTTTTCTTCTTCCTTCTGAGAAGCCGGTGCTCTTCCCTTCTTCTCTGTTCGTAAAGCTCACGAACATCCCGCGTCGTTCGATGCAGCATTGCCTTGTATGCTTCTTGTTTGGCTGCATGCGCCTGCCTACACTCGTCGTCAAACCATGAGTTGCTTCTGGGTGGTGACGTGAAACCCAGCACATCAGTGGCAGCATCTTTGATGGCTTCTTGACAACGTTTCCATTTTTCTTCTATGCTTAGTGCAGGAAGCGTCGAACTCTGAGCGAGTTTCCGGGAGACTCGGTCGGCAAAGTTCCCAGCAATCAGCTGCGATTGTAGCTTTTCGACGTCAAACCGTTTTGGCGTTTCTCGACTCCGTTACTCTCTCGATATCCAGGTTCCTACCTTGGCTACAACAAGGTAATGATCCGAGTCAATGTTTGCACCTCGGAAGGTTCGGACATCGAGAATACTGGAGGAGTGTCTGACGTCGATCGCAACGTGATCAATCTGGTTGACGGTTGATTGATCAGGAGATCGCCAGGTTCCTTTGTGAATGTCCAGGTGTGGGAACCGCGTGCTAGCCACAGAGAGGTTTCGGCCCGAGGCGAAGTCCAACAGCCTGAGTCCGTTTCCGGATGTGTTGTCGTGCAGACTGTGTTTATCGATGACTCCAGCAAAGATGTCCACCTTCCCCAGCTGAGCGTTAAAATCTCCTAGAACGATCTTGGTGACATAGCTGGGGCATCGATCGTATGATCTTTCTGGTAGATCATAGAAGTCATCCTTGATGTTGTCATCCTTCTCCTCTGTCGGGCTGATGTTCCCGAATTTAGCCTTGATGCGGATTGTCATGAGGCGTTCGCTGACTGGGTCGTAGCTCAAGACTTTTTGCCTAAGTCTGCCTCGAAGAACAAATCCGCATCCGAATAAGCGCTGCCTTCTCTCTCTATAGCAATTGCTGTAGTAGATATCGCAGTTCTTTATCGCTTTTATGACAGGCCCATCCCATCGCACTTCCTGGATGGCGGTTATGTCAGCTTTGTAGCTGTCAAGGGCCTCCGCAAGTTGTTCGGCTGCAAGTGGACTGTTAAGGGACCTCACATTCCACGTACAAAACCGAAAATCTTTGTCCTTAAAACGTTTGCTGGGGTCGTCAACAGTTGACCCGTCCTTATCCGAGGCATGTTGTTGTCTCTTAACTTCTGGTTTTTACGTGGTGAGGAAGTTACCCTCACGCACAACCCACAGAGTGGTAGGCCAGGCCCATTATTTAAATCCTCGGGCAGAGGGGGTCGCTGCATACATTAGTTCACCATACAACGGGTGTTGTAATGGCTATCCAGGGGGCGCCACTTGGAGGCTGTATGTCAACTTGACCTGTGCATTAACGAGGATTGC
The DNA here is from genome assembly GCA_955652365.1 of Eristalinus aeneus. Taxonomy (NCBI): domain Eukaryota; kingdom Metazoa; phylum Arthropoda; class Insecta; order Diptera; family Syrphidae; genus Eristalinus; species Eristalinus aeneus. The sequence continues at coordinate 56,770,107 of OY019130.1, read as the reverse complement.
CTTGGCAGCTCGCCATGTTGAGCGCAATCAACGACGCTACCTCGCGTGCATAGGCCCATGCCCCCTGATCAGGATAACCATGCCGTATTAAAAAATATGAGCCACCAAATAAAGATAAATTCTAATTATAATGAGAGCATTTAACAGTTAAAAGAGACTCACTTAAACGAGAATCAAATAGAAAAAAGATTTTTAATCATATTAACGAAATTCAAGGTTACCAAGAAGTTTAAGTACAGAAGTATTTTTTATAGAACAAATGTTTAATTTAAATAGGGTTAGGTAAAGGATAGAAAACATTCAGCAAAACGTTGTTTCAACTCAAACCGTTATACTACATTAAAACATATTACTGAAGACCAGGGGGTGAGGGCCTCGTTTGCTCATAAACTTCTAGTGTTGTGTGCGCTAATGTTCTCTCACCAGTAGAAAGAACCTACAGTTTTTTACCGGCTCCGAAAGGCAAAAATTGAGAAGCTTATTCTTAGACAGTTATTACTCTTTGAGTGTTGTCAGCAGATCGAAAGAGGTGGTGCCATGAAAAGTTCGAAGTGTTTAACCGGGAATCGAACCTAGATCTTCAGAGTGTAAGCGTCGCACTCTACATTCGACACCACGGCGATCACATATTAATACTAAAGCATAATATTGAATTTATGGTTAGAAGTTTTTAAATGTAACAACTGAAGTAGCTGTTACTAAAAGTGAAGATACTATTTTTGTAATAGAGCTACCTGTCGAATTTGTCAAAGTAAATACAAAATTTAAAACTCCGATGCCAAACCATATTTTGAAAGAGATTAAAGCAAATATGAAATATTTTGTAGAAATTAATAATCAAATGTATTTATACGTATTGTTACCAGGTCAGAGGGGTTGAAATATTTCTTGCATCGCTTTAAGAAACCTATACATATCGCTGCATTTTTGTGATAATTCGAACTTACTGTTGAGTTGATACACATACCGAAGATGGAAAGTCCTTCAACTTCAACAATGCAGGAGCCATTCATAAATAATGGTTCGTTATTTTGCGATCGCTTGACTGACAGTAGACATCACTGAATTTTAGAAGCATTAAATTCCGCTCTATTCTTTTTACCCCAATCAACTCTGCTGTTAAGATTGGAATTAAATGAACTAAACATACGCCGCCTTTCCAAGTCTATGGCAGAAGAGGAGGGTTGAGAGCTGAGGAAGGAATATGAAAAGCTGAGGGTACTGTCATCAGCGAAGGAGTAAATTGGATTAGAAGTGACAGACAAAAGATCATTTATAAAAATGAGTAGGAATGTCGGAGACAAACGGAGCTCTGGAGAACACCAGCATTAATATGGTGAATATCAGACTTGAATACATCCAGTACAACTTGTATTGAACGTTTCGAAATGTAATTCTTAATCCCTTGAAATGAATTGCTTTTTCCCACATTGTCCAAAGATTGGTTCTATTTTTCGGTGAGCTATGCCATTTAATAACCAGTGGACCTGTTGCTGCGGAAGCCGTATTGCCCGTTATTTAGTGCTGGAGAGAAAACTGTTTATGAATATTTTTGCACCCTCTTGCACTACTACACTTACTATTCTTATTCTCTGAAAGTTTATAATAATTTTATTTATAATAATTATAAAGTCTACAATATTATACGTCTGCTTTTAGTTTCAATAAACCACTTGAATAGAACGGTCTTTTGTCTTTAACCTGCAACAGGGCCTATCACCTGTCCATATTCACAGGTATAATTTTGTATTAACATAAAGTGCAAGTGAATTAAACAGGTTAGTTTATTTTGTGCAATGGAAACCGCAGCAAAGTTCGAGAAACTTAATTCAGCAGTGACCGTCCTGGAAATTCCAGGTTAAAGCCATATTAAGGTCATGTGGTTCATATGAAGTGGTTAGCGGTTAGCTGGTGCAACCAGCAACACATGAACCATAGTATAATACATTTATCACATCTGATTGCAAAGTTTAAAAAGTTATTGTGACGGCAATAGGTGAGCAACATATAATGAATTGCAATACTGCAAAAGAAATGTGGGAGAAACTGTAAGCTGTATATGAACGTATATGAAGAGTCACACACCAACATTCATATGATACAGCAAAGGTACTGTTTCTTCGTGAAAGATAAAAGAGATGGCATTGCCACATATACGAGTATATCCCAGGTGGAGACGATTGTACAGCAATTACGTGATCTGGGTGAGAATATGTCAGATAATATACTTATAACAAAAATTTTAATGACCCTACCAGAAACATACAAGCATTTTCACATAGCATGGGAATTAACACGTGCTTCGGAGCGGAAACTTGCAAATTTAACCAGCCGCCTTATTATCGAAGAAATGCGCAGTTTACAACACTCAAATATTTATCAAGTGCATTTGTAGCCGCAAGAAAACCACACCAACAAAATTATTCTCACTCAATAGGCAAAGGAAGTGGTAGAGGGGGTGGTAAGTGCTTTTATTGCAAGAAACCTGGGCAATGGAAGAAAAATTGCTCAAAGAGGAAGAACGGTTTCCAATCCAACAAAAATTCTCTCACTAATACCAGGGCGACATGGAGAACCAGAAAGATGCATTCATTTCTACTCTCACTTTTGACAACAATGAAAACCGAGTTATGAAAACGCAACTATTGCTTTCTAAAAAATTATTTATTAAAAGCTGTGAAAGCCCGTACTCTAGTTTACATTCTAAATTCACAATCGTTTGGTCTACCATTTTATACATATATAATACTAAATTAACAAAGAGAACTATATATAACAAAATACGATACATAAATTTTGATCAATTGCAAAAGTTTAATTAAAAGTTAAAAATTAATTTATTTTCTTCAAATGCCACTTTAGATAAGGGTTTTGCTTTTATATCTGACAATATGAAGTGTAAGTTGCGTCATAAAAAGAAAATTGTAGCATTGGGAGTTCGGCAAACGACTTTATTTCAAATGATGTTCAAAGTGGGAAATTGTCTATTTGCTAATGTAAGGTCGATACTTTTAAAATGTGGCACGATCGGTAAGCACATCAAGAAAATTGAATGAAAACATTTCTATTAATGTCTCAAAAGACTTCTTTTGTGAAGCTTGTGATTTTGGGAAGTAATCAAAATTAAAATATCCTATAACCGAAAGCAGAGCCCAGCAGCCTAGTGAATTGATGCATATGGACTTATGTGGTACAATGCAACAGCATTCTCTATCAAACTCTAGATATTTCTTACTCTTTATGCACGACTATTTAGGATGGAGACAGAGACGGGGTCAAAACTAAAGGCAATACGAAGTGACAATGGTACAGAATTTCAAAATGATACTATTAAGCGTCTAATGCTACAACATCGAATATCTCACCAAACATGTGTGCCAAATAACCCACAACAGAACGGCCTTGCAGAGAGAGAAATGAAAACTCTGGTAGAAGCTAGTTAAACAATGCTACATGCGAAGAACTTGCCTTTGAAATTGCGGAGGCAGTCAACACTTCTGCTTTTGTCATAAACCGGACGTGTTTAAACTCAAACAACAAACCACCATACGCTCTTTGGACAAGCAAGAATTTGGTCACAAATTCTGTAGATTGGTAAGTTTTTGCATCAATCTGCTATATCCACGGTCTTCTTTTTCTTCTTCTTGTGACGCTACAGTCCGGATTGGACCTGGGCCTCAACCAACATGCCTGTCCAGCCAGCACGCCAGCTGTCTCCATTTGCGCACTCCAAGTTGGATGAGGTTCTTCCCCACTTGTGTGCGCCACTTAAGTCTAGGTCGTCCTCTGTTGCGTTGTCCCAATGGCTCGGATTCAAAGACTTATCGGGCCGAATTAGTGGTGTCCATACTCTCTACATAGCCTAGCTATCGTAAGCGTTGTATCCATAGACGCTTGACCAGGCGCATATCGCTGTACAGCCCATAGAGTTCTTCGTCAAATATTCACCTCCAGATGCCATCAACGCAAACAGGACCAAAAATCGCACGGAAAACTTTTCTCTCTAAAAGACTAAGGGCTTTCCCATTTGCCTTTGAAAACGTCTAAGTTTCCGAGCAATAAAATAAAACTGTGATAATCAAGCTACTATATACACAACATAATTACTTAAACTAACAATAATATAAATTACATACAACAACTTCAAATGATTACTTCTTCTTCTTCTTCTTATGGCGCTACAGTACGGGATGGAATTGGGCCTCACCCAACATGTCTCTCCAGTTAGCACGGTTCTTCGCTAGCTGCCTCCAATAAGCCTGTCCTCTGTTGCGTTATCCCAATGGCTCTGATTCAAATACTTTTCGGGCCGGAGTAGTGGTTTCCATACGCTCTACATAGCCTAGCCATCTTAAGCGTTGTATCCGTATCAGGCGCATGTCGCTTTACAGCCCATAGAGTTCATCGTTAAATCTTCTCCTCCAGATGCTGTCAACGCAAAAAGGCCAACCATTGCAAAACTTTTCTCTTGGAAAGACTAAGAGTTTACTTATCATCAGATTTTGCGTTTGATATCGGTACTGATGTCGTTGTCCGCGATGCTTACCGCGGAGCCGAAGTAGACAAAATCCGTGACTACCTCGAAGTTTCTACTGCCTAGTGTGACGCTTTGTCTGATACGTCAATGTTGTGTGTCCTTTCTTGATGACAGTGTGTGCTTTGTTTTGCCGTCATTCACCGCCAGACCCATCTTTGCCACTACCGCTTCAATGCCAGCAAACGCCTCATTGTGTTTGTCCAATCACGTCAACGTCACCCAACGACGGACGCTGCGTAATCGTTAATGTCATCACCGACCTTCTTGAGGATGATGTAAAAGAAGTCACATGGCAGTGCGTAGCCTTGACCTAAACCTTTTTTGACATTGAAGCTGTCGGTGAGGTCGTTACCGACCTTGACGAAGCAGCGAAAGTTCTCCATCGTCATCGTACACAATCTGACGAGTTTGGTAGGAATGTTAAAACTAGACATGGCACTGTATAGCTCGTCTCTATGCACACTGTCATATGCAGCCTTGAAATCGACGAATAGGTGGTGAGTGTCAATTTGCATTTCTCGGGTCTTTTCCAGGATCTGCCGTAATGTGAAGATCTGGTCTAATGTGGACTTCCCTGGCCTGAAATCACACTGATAAAGACTCATCAGGTCATGGACAAACGGTTTCAGATGCTCACACAATGCGGCAGAGAGGATCTTGTATGCGATGTTTAGGAGACTAATCCCTCTGTAGTTGACACAGTCAAAGGGGTCTCCTTTCTTGTGAACCGGGCAAACGACGCTGAGATTTTACTTATCGGGCATGCTTTCATCCAACCATATCTTACAGATGAACTGGTGCATCCGCCCAACCAGGTCATCTCCAGATGCTTTAAATAGTTCTGTGGACAGTCCGTCCGCTCCAGCAGATATGTTCGACTTAAGCTTGGGTATTGCTATCTTTACCCCGTCTAAGTCGGGGGGACGAATTTTTTTTTTTTTTTTTTTTATAATTGACGCGTGCAAAAGGGGTTGCGAGTACCCTTAAGTGACCGGATCAAGTCACAGCCCGGGCCGAAGGTATAGAGGAAGAGAGGTAGAGGAGGTACCGATGCACATTGGTTTTAAATGCCTATCATCGCTCAACTTGATTGGAACATTCTGCCTAACAGCGTGACTTGAGCCGTCATCGCCGTTAAGAACTGTGCAGAAATGATTCTTCCAGATTCTCAACACAGACTGCGACTCTACCACAAGTTGTCCATTTTGATCCCGGGAGGTCCGAACCGTGGATCCTCCAGATAGCTGTTTGACCTTTCGGTAAAACTTTCGGACTTCATTCCTGCCATAACACATTTTCATTTCCTCCACCATGCGTTTTTCATGCTCCTTCCTTTTCCTTCTGAAAAGCCGGTCCTCTTCCCTTCTTCTCTGTTCGTAAAGCTCACGAACATCCCTCGTCGTTCGATGCAGCGTTGCCTTGTATGCTTCTTGTTTGGCTGCATGCGCCTGCCTACATTCGTCGTGAAACCATGAGTTGCTTCTGGGTGGTGATGTGAAACCCAGCACATCAGTTGCAGCTTCTTTGATGGCTTCTTGACAATGTTTTCAGTCTTCTTCTATGGTTAGTGCAGTAAGCGTCGAACTCTGAGCGAGTTTCAGGGAGACTCGGTCGGCAAATTTCCCAGCGATAAACTGCGATTTCTGAACTATTTATTTTTACGTGGTAAGGAAGTTAACCTTTCGCACAACCCACAGACTGGTAGGAGAGGCTCATTATTTAAGCTCTCGGGCAGGGGGGTTCGCTGCATACATTGGTTCACCACACCACATGTTTTGATTGCTATCCAGATGGCGCCGCGTGGGGGATTTATGTTAACTTGACCCGTGCACTGGTCTAGGACAGTTTTGGCACCTCGCCGTGCTGAGCGCCATCAACCTCGCGTGGACAGGCCCATGTCCTAAATATCCCAGCCCCCCTGAAACAAGTTTCCAGAATACGGGTAACACGGCCAGTTTGTTGATGGGCCTTTTAATTGTTCCATCAGCAGTTCGTAAAGTGGCGACTCGGACGAGTTTATTTGTGCCTGGTAAATACTCTTTGTTGCCGTTTAGAGATAGAGTCGACTTTTCTAATCAAGTGGTTTATTGGAACAAAATGGGGAGATGTATAATGTTGTAGGCTTTATATATGGTACAGAGAATAAGAATAGTAAGTGTAGTAGTGCAAGAGAGTGCAAAAATATTCATAAACAGTTTCCTCTCCGACACTCCCACTTTTATTAATATTTTTGTTATAAATTGAGTAGCTTTTAGTTACAATATTCGATTCTAAAAACAAACAAATTTAAAAATTAACACGTTAAGGAGAATATTAAAAGTTTGGCGAACATATTCCCAGCATACCTCTTTGTTGTTCGAAACTATCACGAGGAAAAGGCTTTGTCAGGATATCTGCCTGTTGCTGTTGGGATGGAACACGTACGATGTCAAAAGCCTTTTGAGTATACTTATTTCGTATGAAGTGATATTTGAAAGCGATATGGTTCGTTCTTCTATTAAACTCAGGGTTTCTGATTAACCGAACTGCGCTCTCGTTATCCAGAAAGAGTGTTGAGCTTTGGCAAGAAGCCCAAAGGTTTTTCAGCAAATATGGTTATTATTATGGTTTTTCCATGTACCTACTAACAACTCCTAGAGCAAAGGATATGTCTCGTCTCGTCCCGATGGCAAGGTAAATCAAACTGCCTACAGTTGCTCTATACGGAAAACTGTAATAGCAATCCTCATCGTTATCATTTTCAAAAACTGATTTGTCGGCTGGTGTTGCGACAATATTTGAGACCCTCATCCCAAACTTGGAAACTAGTTCCTTAACAAAGTTTTTTGAGTCAAGTGTATAGCACCATCATCAAACTGTTTGATTTCCAATACCAGAAAGTACGTTGCTTCGAAAACTTTGGGAACGAGTTCTTTCTGCAGATGACCGACGAGTGATGTGATTATATGTTCTTTTCTGTTGCTGCAATACCGTCGGCGATGTAGATTGCCAGAATGATTCCATCTCCAACAAACGCGCAATAATCGGCATCAGATGCTTTCAGATAAAAAGACTGAACAAATGAATTGAATCTTTCATTCCAATACCGCGGTGCTTGCTTAAGCTCATAGAGACTCTTTCGAAGACGACACACACGTCCTGTTTTGTCGTTGAATCCTTCAGGCTGCTTCATAAAAATGTCTTCCCTAAGAAACCCATTTAAGAAAGCAGTTGTTCCATTAAATTGAATCAGTTTGAATTTTCTTGAAGCTGCCAATAGAAGGATTGTTCTGATGGAGCTAAATCTTGCCACTGGACTGAAAGTTTCTTCAAAACCCACTCCCTTTACTTGGGAGAAGCCTCTTATTACGAGTCTTGCCTTAAAGCGTAAGGGTTCGTTGGTGGTGTTGCATTTAACCATAAACACCCCCACTATTGTCAATTATTTTGCTACTCTCGGGTGGTGGAACAAGCTCCCAGGTTTCATTTTTCTCAAGTGCGTCTATTTCTTCTCTCATTGCCGCCTCCCACTTTTTTCGAATCCGTCGAAGTTAAGGCCTCACTAAGGCTTGAGGACTACGAAACGTCTGCAACATAAGCGTACCTTGCTATCACTGCTGAAATGGAACTGCCGCCTTTGGACGATGCACTTCTTAAACGGTCTTTAATTGGAGTATCCGGATGATCATACTCCTGTTCATCCGCAGATTGAAATACGTCGCCATTTGTACTGTCGGCTACAATCGGTTGTACTGAAGAGTCATTACGCCTCATTTCATCATTTGAAAATAAAAACGTTGCATCATTTTCACCAGACTTTCTCATATCATCAATTAAATACGAATCGTTAAATATTATGCCACGACTAGCCCTAATAATGTTTGTTCCTTTGATCTATACTCTGTAACCCTTGACACCCTCCATGTATCCAACAAATATCCCTTTTTCGGACTTTACATCCCGTTTCTGACTTTTTTGGTCAGGAACGTGGATATAGCAGATTGATCCAAAAACTTTCCAATCTACAAAAATTCTCTCACTAATACCAGGGCGACATGGAGAACCAGAAAGATGCATTCATTTCTACTCTCACTTTTGACAACAATGAAAACCGAGTTATGAAAACGCAACTATTGCTTTCTAAAAAATTATTTATTAAAAGCTGTGAAAGCCCGTACTCTAGTTTACATTCTAAATTCACAATCGTTTGGTCTACCATTTTATACATATATAATACTAAATTAACAAAGAGAACTATATATAACAAAATACGATACATAAATTTTGATCAATTGCAAAAGTTTAATTAAAAGTTAAAAATTAATTTATTTTCTTCAAATGCCACTTTAGATAAGGGTTTTGCTTTTATATCTGACAATATGAAGTGTAAGTTGCGTCATAAAAAGAAAATTGTAGCATTGGGAGTTCGGCAAACGACTTTATTTCAAATGATGTTCAAAGTGGGAAATTGTCTATTTGCTAATGTAAGGTCGATACTTTTAAAATGTGGCACGATCGGTAAGCACATCAAGAAAATTGAATGAAAACATTTCTATTAATGTCTCAAAAGACTTCTTTTGTGAAGCTTGTGATTTTGGGAAGTAATCAAAATTAAAATATCCTATAACCGAAAGCAGAGCCCAGCAGCCTAGTGAATTGATGCATATGGACTTATGTGGTACAATGCAACAGCATTCTCTATCAAACTCTAGATATTTCTTACTCTTTATGCACGACTATTTAGGATGGAGACAGAGACGGGGTCAAAACTAAAGGCAATACGAAGTGACAATGGTACAGAATTTCAAAATGATACTATTAAGCGTCTAATGCTACAACATCGAATATCTCACCAAACATGTGTGCCAAATAACCCACAACAGAACGGCCTTGCAGAGAGAGAAATGAAAACTCTGGTAGAAGCTAGTTAAACAATGCTACATGCGAAGAACTTGCCTTTGAAATTGCGGAGGCAGTCAACACTTCTGCTTTTGTCATAAACCGGACGTGTTTAAACTCAAACAACAAACCACCATACGCTCTTTGGACAAGCAAGAATTTGGTCACAAATTCTGTAGATTGGTAAGTTTTTGCATCAATCTGCTATATCCACGGTCTTCTTTTTCTTCTTCTTGTGACGCTACAGTCCGGATTGGACCTGGGCCTCAACCAACATGCCTGTCCAGCCAGCACGCCAGCTGTCTCCATTTGCGCACTCCAAGTTGGATGAGGTTCTTCCCCACTTGTGTGCGCCACTTAAGTCTAGGTCGTCCTCTGTTGCGTTGTCCCAATGGCTCGGATTCAAAGACTTATCGGGCCGAATTAGTGGTGTCCATACTCTCTACATAGCCTAGCTATCGTAAGCGTTGTATCCATAGACGCTTGACCAGGCGCATATCGCTGTACAGCCCATAGAGTTCTTCGTCAAATATTCACCTCCAGATGCCATCAACGCAAACAGGACCAAAAATCGCACGGAAAACTTTTCTCTCTAAAAGACTAAGGGCTTTCCCATTTGCCTTTGAAAACGTCTAAGTTTCCGAGCAATAAAATAAAACTGTGATAATCAAGCTACTATATACACAACATAATTACTTAAACTAACAATAATATAAATTACATACAACAACTTCAAATGATTACTTCTTCTTCTTCTTCTTATGGCGCTACAGTACGGGATGGAATTGGGCCTCACCCAACATGTCTCTCCAGTTAGCACGGTTCTTCGCTAGCTGCCTCCAATAAGCCTGTCCTCTGTTGCGTTATCCCAATGGCTCTGATTCAAATACTTTTCGGGCCGGAGTAGTGGTTTCCATACGCTCTACATAGCCTAGCCATCTTAAGCGTTGTATCCGTATCAGGCGCATGTCGCTTTACAGCCCATAGAGTTCATCGTTAAATCTTCTCCTCCAGATGCTGTCAACGCAAAAAGGCCAACCATTGCAAAACTTTTCTCTTGGAAAGACTAAGAGTTTACTTATCATCAGATTTTGCGTTTGATATCGGTACTGATGTCGTTGTCCGCGATGCTTACCGCGGAGCCGAAGTAGACAAAATCCGTGACTACCTCGAAGTTTCTACTGCCTAGTGTGACGCTTTGTCTGATACGTCAATGTTGTGTGTCCTTTCTTGATGACAGTGTGTGCTTTGTTTTGCCGTCATTCACCGCCAGACCCATCTTTGCCACTACCGCTTCAATGCCAGCAAACGCCTCATTGTGTTTGTCCAATCACGTCAACGTCACCCAACGACGGACGCTGCGTAATCGTTAATGTCATCACCGACCTTCTTGAGGATGATGTAAAAGAAGTCACATGGCAGTGCGTAGCCTTGACCTAAACCTTTTTTGACATTGAAGCTGTCGGTGAGGTCGTTACCGACCTTGACGAAGCAGCGAAAGTTCTCCATCGTCATCGTACACAATCTGACGAGTTTGGTAGGAATGTTAAAACTAGACATGGCACTGTATAGCTCGTCTCTATGCACACTGTCATATGCAGCCTTGAAATCGACGAATAGGTGGTGAGTGTCAATTTGCATTTCTCGGGTCTTTTCCAGGATCTGCCGTAATGTGAAGATCTGGTCTAATGTGGACTTCCCTGGCCTGAAATCACACTGATAAAGACTCATCAGGTCATGGACAAACGGTTTCAGATGCTCACACAATGCGGCAGAGAGGATCTTGTATGCGATGTTTAGGAGACTAATCCCTCTGTAGTTGACACAGTCAAAGGGGTCTCCTTTCTTGTGAACCGGGCAAACGACGCTGAGATTTTACTTATCGGGCATGCTTTCATCTGACCATATCTTACAGATGAACTGGTGCATCCGCCCAACCAGGTCATCTCCAGATGCTTTAAATAGTTCTGTGGACAGTCCGTCCGCTCCAGCAGATATGTTCGACTTAAGCTTGGGTATTGCTATCTTTACCCCGTCTAAGTCGGGGGGACGAATTTTTTTTTTTTTTTTTTTTTTTATAATTGACGCGTGCAAAAGGGGTTGCGAGTACCCTTAAGTGACCGGATCAAGTCACAGCCCGGGCCGAAGGTATAGAGGAAGAGAGGTAGAGGAGGTACCGATGCACATTGGTTTTAAATGCCTATCATCGCTCAACTTGATTGGAACATTCTGCCTAACAGCGTGACTTGAGCCGTCATCGCCGTTAAGAACTGTGCAGAAATGATTCTTCCAGATTCTCAACACAGACTGCGACTCTACCACAAGTTGTCCATTTTGATCCCGGGAGGTCCGAACCGTGGATCCTCCAGATAGCTGTTTGACCTTTCGGTAAAACTTTCGGACTTCATTCCTGCCATAACACATTTTCATTTCCTCCACCATGCGTTTTTCATGCTCCTTCCTTTTCCTTCTGAAAAGCCGGTCCTCTTCCCTTCTTCTCTGTTCGTAAAGCTCACGAACATCCCTCGTCGTTCGATGCAGCGTTGCCTTGTATGCTTCTTGTTTGGCTGCATGCGCCTGCCTACATTCGTCGTCAAACCATGAGTTGCTTCTGGGTGGTGATGTGAAACCCAGCACATCAGTTGCAGCTTCTTTGATGGCTTCTTGACAATGTTTTCAGTCTTCTTCTATGGTTAGTGCAGTAAGCGTCGAACTCTGAGCGAGTTTCAGGGAGACTCGGTCGGCAAATTTCCCAGCGATAAACTGCGATTTCTGAACTATTTATTTTTACGTGGTAAGGAAGTTAACCTTTCGCACAACCCACAGACTGGTAGGAGAGGCTCATTATTTAAGCTCTCGGGCAGGGGGGTTCGCTGCATACATTGGTTCACCACACCACATGTTTTGATTGCTATCCAGATGGCGCCGCGTGGGGGATTTATGTTAACTTGACCCGTGCACTGGTCTAGGACAGTTTTGGCACCTCGCCGTGCTGAGCGCCATCAACCTCGCGTGGACAGGCCCATGTCCTAAATATCCCAGCCCCCCTGAAACAAGTTTCCAGAATACGGGTAACACGGCCAGTTTGTTGATGGGCCTTTTAATTGTTCCATCAGCAGTTCGTAAAGTGGCGACTCGGACGAGTTTATTTGTGCCTGGTAAATACTCTTTGTTGCCGTTTAGAGATAGAGTCGACTTTTCTAATCAAGTGGTTTATTGGAACAAAATGGGGAGATGTATAATGTTGTAGGCTTTATATATGGTACAGAGAATAAGAATAGTAAGTGTAGTAGTGCAAGAGAGTGCAAAAATATTCATAAACAGTTTCCTCTCCGACACTCCCACTTTTATTAATATTTTTGTTATAAATTGAGTAGCTTTTAGTTACAATATTCGATTCTAAAAACAAACAAATTTAAAAATTAACACGTTAAGGAGAATATTAAAAGTTTGGCGAACATATTCCCAGCATACCTCTTTGTTGTTCGAAACTATCACGAGGAAAAGGCTTTGTCAGGATATCTGCCTGTTGCTGTTGGGATGGAACACGTACGATGTCAAAAGCCTTTTGAGTATACTTATTTCGTATGAAGTGATATTTGAAAGCGATATGGTTCGTTCTTCTATTAAACTCAGGGTTTCTGATTAACCGAACTGCGCTCTCGTTATCCAGAAAGAGTGTTGAGCTTTGGCAAGAAGCCCAAAGGTTTTTCAGCAAATATGGTTATTATTATGGTTTTTCCATGTACCTACTAACAACTCCTAGAGCAAAGGATATGTCTCGTCTCGTCCCGATGGCAAGGTAAATCAAACTGCCTACAGTTGCTCTATACGGAAAACTGTAATAGCAATCCTCATCGTTATCATTTTCAAAAACTGATTTGTCGGCTGGTGTTGCGACAATATTTGAGACCCTCATCCCAAACTTGGAAACTAGTTCCTTAACAAAGTTTTTTGAGTCAAGTGTATAGCACCATCATCAAACTGTTTGATTTCCAATACCAGAAAGTACGTTGCTTCGAAAACTTTGAGAACGAGTTCTTTCTGCAGATGACCGACGAGTGATGTGATTATATGTTCTTTTCTGTTGCTGCAATACCGTCGGCGATGTAGATTGCCAGAATGATTCCATCTCCAACAAACGCGCAATAATCGGCATCAGATGCTTTCAGATAAAAAGACTGAACAAATGAATTGAATCTTTCATTCCAATACCGCGGTGCTTGCTTAAGCTCATAGAGACTCTTTCGAAGACGACACACACGTCCTGTTTTGTCGTTGAATCCTTCAGGCTGCTTCATAAAAATGTCTTCCCTAAGAAACCCATTTAAGAAAGCAGTTGTTCCATTAAATTGAATCAGTTTGAATTTTCTTGAAGCTGCCAATAGAAGGATTGTTCTGATGGAGCTAAATCTTGCCACTGGACTGAAAGTTTCTTCAAAACCCACTCCCTTTACTTGGGAGAAGCCTCTTATTACGAGTCTTGCCTTAAAGCGTAAGGGTTCGTTGGTGGTGTTGCATTTAACCATAAACACCCCCACTATTGTCAATTATTTTGCTACTCTCGGGTGGTGGAACAAGCTCCCAGGTTTCATTTTTCTCAAGTGCGTCTATTTCTTCTCTCATTGCCGCCTCCCACTTTTTTCGAATCCGTCGAAGCTAAGGCCTCACTAAGGCTTGAGGACTACGAAACGTCTGCAACATAAGCGTACCTTGCTATCACTGTTGAAATGGAACTGCCGCCTTTGGACGATGCACTTCTTAAACGGTCTTTAATTGGAGTATCCGGATGATCATACTCCTGTTCATCCGCAGATTGAAATACGTCGCCATTTGTACTGTCGGCTACAATCGGTTGTACTGAAGAGTCATTACGCCTCATTTCATCATTTGAAAATAAAAACGTTGCATCATTTTCACCAGACTTTCTCATATCATCAATTAAATACGAATCGTTAAATATTATGCCACGACTAGCAATAATAATGTTTGTTCCTTTGATCTATACTCTGTAACCCTTGACACCCTCCATGTATCCAACAAATATCCCTTTTTCGGACTTTACATCCCGTTTCTGACTTTTTTGGTCAGGAACGTGGATATAGCAGATTGATCCAAAAACTTTCCAATCTACAGAATTTGAAACCAAATCCTTACCAAAGAGCGTATTGTGGTTTGTTGTTTGAGTTTAAACACGTTCTGTTTATGACAAAACCAGAAGTGTTGACTGCCACCGCCTACAAGGCAAGCTCTTCGCATGTAGCATTGTGCGACTAGCTTCCACCAGAGTTCTCATCCCTCTCTCTGCACGACCGTTCTGTTGTGGGTTATATGGCACAGATGTTTGATGAGATATTCGATGTTGTAACATTATACGCCTTATGGCTTCATTTTTAAATTCTGTGCCATTGTCACTTCGTATAATTTTTATTGTTGACCCAGTCTAAGTCTCCAATTTTATTATGTACTGCTCTAGACATTTAGACACTTCATCTTTTCCCTTCAAAAAGTAAACCACGCAATAACCTGAATAGTCATCCTTAAAGAGTAAGAAATATCTAAAGTTTGATAGAGTGCTGTTGCATTGGACCACATAAATCCATATGCACTAATTCACTAGGCTGCTGGGCTCTGCTTTCGATTATAGGATGTTTTAATTTTGATTGCTTCAAAAAAAACACAAGCTTCACAAAAGAAATCCTTTGAGGCATTAACCGAAAAGTTTTCATTCACTAAAGATTTTGAAATCGTGTGCTTATTTCGATGTGCTAACCGTTCGTGCCACATTATAAATGTATCCATATTATCCGCCACTTTATCCACTTTATCCACTTTAGCCATTAGCAAATAGACGATTTTCCATATGAAATAAAGACTTTTGCCGAACTCCTACTGCCACAAATTTCTTTTTATGGCGCAACTCACACTTCATATTGTCAGATATAAGAGAAAAACCCTTATCTGAAGTGACATTTGATGAAAATAGATCAACTTTTAAATCCGGAACTAACAACATATCTTTTAAAAGTTTCTTTTGCCAAATGGAGTTATTGTAGGCAAGAACGTTAGTTTACCAGTGACCGATAGCAAAAATCAGTTCTCCGTGTCCCACACGAACACTTTTTTTTTTTATTGAACGTCAAGTAGTTCGATGCTCCAGAGTCCAAAATCCAACTATCATTACGGTTTTCATTGTTGTCAAAAGCGAGAGTAGAAATGAATGCATCTTTCTGGTTCTCCATGTTGCTCTGGTATCGGTGGGAGAATTTTTGTTGATTTTGTAAGCCGTTCTTCCTCCTTGGGCAAGTTTTCTTCCAGTGCCCAGGTTTCTTGCAATAAAAGCACTTACCACCCACGCCACCACTTTCTTTGCCTATTGAGTGATAATAATTTTGTTGGTGTGGTTTGTTGCTGTTGATGAATATTAGTGTGTTGTATACTTGGCATATCTTCGATAATAAGGCGGCTCGTAAAATTTGCGAGTGTCCGCTCCGAAGCAAGTGTTGATTCCCATACTGTGAGAAAGTGCTTGTATGTTTCGGGTAGGGTGAGTATGTTATATGATACATTCTCACCCAGATCACGTAATTGCTGTACAATCGTCTCCAACTTGGATATATATGTCGCAATGTCATCTCTTTCGCCTTTTAGGAAGGAATAGTACTTTTGTTGTATTATATGAATTTCGGTGAGCGATTTCTGTTTATATACAGCTTCCAGTTTCTCCTACATTGCAAAAATATTCATAAACAGTTTTCTCTCCAACACTATTCCACTGTACCCAATAACCACTTCGTTAGCGGCAAGTGCGGCTCTTTGACTACCACTAAGTCTCCAATCTTCAGATTGTCGTTGGTTTTTTTGCCATTTGCGACGCTCTTGTCGAGTGGTAAAGTATTTGTAGCGCCAACTCTTCCTAAACCCCTGTACCATACATTGCAGGTGATTCCAATGCGACCGTCGATTTTGATTTGAGTTTAGAACTTCTGGTTCAGGAACATCTGTATAACTCTTATAATAATAACAATAATAATTGAAATGTTTGCAAGCTTTTTGGAAATTATTAATTTTTACTCGCGTACTTACTTTAGTATCGTTACGAATTTTATCGACTTAGCGAAAAAGAAGACGTGCGTATCTAATGACTATTCGGTTAAGAAAAAAAATTTATTTGTCCGTTTACCCGGACAGCTTAGTTTTTAATACAGGGTTTTTCGTAAAAACAATATCTATGGTCGCTTAGGCGCAAAATTCAAATTTTTATGGGAACTTTCTTCTTTCAATATAATTCACAATAAGACATCTTTATTACTACAATTATTATTTTTTTCATTTGCTATAAGCAACAATAATAATAATACAGTTCAAAGGAAGACCAGGGCCTAGCTTGCTCATCAATTACTCGTGTTGTGCGCGACTCAAATTATTTGCTGGAAATTCAAACGAAATTAAAGACAATGTTTTATTTGAGTGCCGCTGTCTTCAGCTTGGCTGCACACTCTTAATAATTGATTTCTTTATTAATCTTAAACACACTTAGGTATCCAACAAATAATCCACCCGATTTTTGACATTCGGTTGGTTTTATATTACATTATTGCTGAGCCAAGCATTTCTCGTTCGGTTTCTTATCAATTTTGCGTTTCTGCTTTCCGGCATTCTGTTAATGCAAAAGTCCCATCGTGCAGTTTAACAATTTGGTGAGCTACGTTATACGTAACCTCACCCCGCCTAAATTTGGAATTCTCCTGAATTTCACTCGAAATGATCGGCTTTACATTGTCTTGGATATTCTTAACAACAATTTTTAGCTTTTTATTCTTAATTCTTATTACAAACAAAATGACAGTTGTTACGACAGTTAAAACTACAATAATACTTGAGCTAATAACATAATTGGTAGTTTTGTGATATTTCAGTTCCTTAATTTCGTGTATATTTTCAAAGTGAATATTTTCAAATGATATTTTTTTAGAAAAGTTATAATTTACATCCTCAAAATAGTGGTATTTTACTTTCATTTCGAAATTTCGATTGGAAAAGGTTTTGTTAAATGCCCGAATCATGCAATTATTAAAGTTAATTAACATATGTCCACTTAAATTTAATTTTCTGTCATCACAATAGTTACAAATTTCGTCGTTATCCACATTTATACATATTATTGTTTCTTCATCAATAACTTTAACTTCCTTTTTATAATTTTCCTTAAGTTTACAATTACGTAGTACAACACAGTTGCTTGCAATTTTTAAATCAGTTAGATATGCTTCATCATTAAATGCATATTCTGTATTATTAAACACTACAATTTGTTGGTCTTCTTGAATTATTTCGAGGTTATTCTTATTCGATAAACTAGTTAGTAATTTTAGTTGTAATTCCATGACAGCCATAGGTGACATGATGACATTATCCTTATACCTCATCATACCTAATTTGGAATGTCTATTTTTATAATAATCTATGTTAAATTTATTTATTTCCTCTGGAGTTATTATTCCAGGATGTGACATATTGTTTTTAGTTGAGGCAACATTATCTAAAATTTGATCTATTTTGCTTTTAATAATTGTAATTTTATAAGCTGATCTAGTTTTATTTGTTGGAAAATTATTTGTTTTTGGGTATTATCTGATTGATTTAGAGCTTGGGCAATCTTTTCCCTATCTCCTTCTAGGATTCTTCCGAACTTGTTTATGTAGGGTCTCAATGACATTATGACTGTTATTTACTTGCGGTACCTACGACATTAACTAAACCTCTTCTTTGCCTTTTTGGAAAAATTGTTGATATTTTTGATTCTATTACCTCTTTTTCCCTAAGAACAGCTTTTTCAACACCAATAGTGATTTGTCTTAAATTATTTTCGACTTCTGCAACAGCTTCTTTCAACTCTTGCAGATTGATCGGATGAAGAATTGTAGTGGTCGCGTTTATCATCTCCACTGGACCCATATTCAGTTTGATGTATCCATTATTCGTTTCCATCTTCGTTATTATGAGTTTTGGTTGGGCTGCCGGAATCAGTATTAGCAATAGTACTGTTAGGAATGTTGTTATTTGCAAATTTACGTTTTCTTTTAATATTTGTCGTATGTTCATTTGCAATTTGTTTTATCCTATATCTTGGTACGTATTTATGCCTTAAGCGTTTGTAGTTTTTTATGGGTGCAACATTTCTATCTTATATATAATCTTCCCTATTCTCATTTGCCTTATTAATGTACTTTTGTTTATTTGAAGTAACCTTTTGTCTTAATTTTTGGTTATCTGCCTTCATAGCTTGTTCTGGTTTCATTTTAACACAGGTATGGTATATATTGTTGTAATTATTTATTACCCTATGTAACTTTGCAATTAATGTTAGTGATGTGTCATTTAAACTTACTAGTTTCTCTTGCAGCGTGGAATGCAGTCTTTCAATATTTGCATTTCCAGTGGGGCTGTTGGGTTTTGTGAATTGCAATTCAACCCCTTGGCTATTTAAATACTCTATTAACTGATGTACTTTGAACTCGCTATCCGTTAAAATTTTCTTTGGTTTATCAAATTTTGAAAAATATTCTTCTAGTATTTCCTTTCTCCTTACCCAATTTTTATTGGGCAAGCATATGTCGTTTTGGTCAGTTTGTCAATCAAAGTGATGAAGGATTGTCCATGGAAAGTAAATACATCCATATGTAGAACTTCATTTGGAAACTCAGGTGTTTCTGTTATGCAGTATTTGGGCTTTATGGGATTCCTTTCATACTTTGTTTCTAAACAAGTTGTGCAGTTGTTTATAATTTTATAAATTTCTTTAATTAAATTATGGAAGTATATTTTATTTTTCAGTGTATTGTATGTTTCCACAATGCCACTATGAATACTCTCTATTGTGTGGTTCTTTGTAATTTGTCGGTAGAGTTCTTCTTGAGTTCTAATCTCTCTTGCTCTCTCAATACATTTTACAAACGAAAATTGTGTATCGTGACTGAAAAGACTTATGAGAGTTTCTTGTATCTTATTATATTTCGAATATGGTAACTCTGTGAAGATGCCAATTTTGCACGGTTTTACGCTTCTGATAAACAAGTCTTTCCAATATGACTGATTTTTAGTCATATCGACTTGTATTATTGTTCTTCCATGTAGAACCTCGACTTCTTCGGAAATAATGTTGGTAAAAATTAGCTGAGTTTTATAGTTATTGACTATTTCCTCTTTTATTAGAAAGTGGTCAAATAATTGCTCTGGTGTAGAATGAATCGTAGCCATATTGGACGTCGTCTAATTGGTCTATGTTTTCTATTCTACTCAGAAAATCAGCTACTTTATTTTCTTTCCCTTTAAGGTACTCAATGTCGTAGCTAAATTCAGCCAATTCTAACAACCATCTTTGGTGTCTCTGGGAGAACTCCTTCCCGTTGTACCTTTTATTGAGGTATTTGATTGGTTTATGGTCAGTGATTATTTTAAACTTATTGCCCCATAGGTAAGGTTTAAAATATGTCACTGACCATACTATTGCAAAAAATTCTTTATCTGTTGCGGAGTACTGCTTTTCATGATCGTTCAAAGTTCGTGAAGCATAACAGACCGGTTGTCCTTGCTGAGTGAGAACCGCACCTATTGCATAATTGGAGGCATCTGTGAACAAGTAAATGTTATATCAAACCTAGGAAAGCTAAGTATGGGATGGTTAACGATACAAAGTTTAAGCGTTTCGAATGCTGAAGTGAATTCCGGATTACTTGGATTAATTTTCATGTTCTTTTTCAAGTATTTGATCATTGGATAGGCTATTTTAGAATAATCCTTTACAAATTTTCTATAATTACCCGTCGCTCCCAAGAAACCTTTCAACTGTTTTTCCGTCTGTGTAATTTTGTAGTCCAGTATGCATTTAATTTTATTTGGGTTGGGTTTTATGCCATCCTTAGTCAAAACGTGGCCCAAAAATTCGGTGTCTTTCTTCAAAAAGGAACATTTATTCAGTTGAATTTTCAGATTATGCTTATTAAGCACATCCAAAATGGTTCTCATGTTTTTCAGATATTCTTCTAGATTTGTTGCAAATACTAAAATGTCATCAATGTAGACCACACAGATCTTATTGATGTGGTCTCTCAATATTTTATTCATAAACTTCTGGAATGTAGCTGGGGCATTTTTCAGACCAAATGGCATCCGAGTAAATTCATACAAACTGTTCGGTGAAACAAATGCGGTTTTTTGTATGTCTCTAGGATGCATTTTAATTTGGTGGTACCCTTTCGCTAAATCCAGTGTTGTAAAATATTGAGCTCGACTTAACTTGTCTAATATAGATCGTCTGCGGTGATTTCATTTAGTTTTCGGTAGTCGTTGCAGATTCTGAGTTTTTCAACGCCAGACTTGTCCCTTTTCCTTCTGACGACGACTATTGGTGAAGCATACCGGCTATTTGATTTTCGTACAATTCCTTGTCTTTCCATCTCCTCTATCTGCCTCTTCACTTCCTCCTCATGCTTTGGCGGTAACCTGTGTAGTCTGGCATTTATCTGTTGATCCGTTGTAGTTTTTATCTCATGCATCACGGTTTCCGTATTTGTTAATTGATCGCCATCTCTATAAAGCATTTGAGAATATCTTTTGAGAAGCTTTTCAAGCTTCTCCTTCTCCTCCGCGTTCAAATGTGACAAATCTACACATATGTCATCCTCATTCTCTTCCATTAATTCAAAGCACTCAATTATTTCAATATCTTCAGAGTAGATTCCAAGTTTGACTGTACTGGCCGCTTATGTTATTTCTGTAACAAACTTACTAATAAAGTCCATTCCCAGAAGTACATCATACGATTTATTTTGTAGTGCCATTTTGTACCATTTGATTTTACACGAATTATTCATTCGAAATTCCTTTGGAGCGTCCGTTACAATAATTTCGATCCTTTCTCCTGTAACATTGTTTATCGTGTTGAGGGCAATATTTTTCTATTCCAAAATCTTAATCTTATCACAATTTACCCTAGATGAATTAAAGATGCTAATTGTTGACCCCGTGTCAATAAGCGCTCTATATTGACAATTATTTATCGTAAAATTACAAAATATTTTATTTCTGAGGCCTAGTTGAGAAAATCCGAGGGCTCTATATTATTAATTTCAGTTCCTATGCTATTGACATGCATAAGAACTGGATTTTGACCACTATTTCTCAACTGTCCTGACGGATTAAATACATTTTGTGTATTAAATGGTCTATCCGCTACCCTATTTTCTGAGTAATACTTATTCGTCTGAACTGAATTATTGTCTTGTCTATCTTGCCTGTAACTATCAGCCTGCCTTCAATAAGATTGTATGGGTCTATGTTGTCTATAGCTATCAGACTGTCTTGAATTCCACTGGCCGGATTTTCAGATGCTACACTACCTGATCGCATACTTGTACGTCTAAAAGGAACCGATGGCATAGGCTTGTGACTTTTTCTTAAGTTCCAGTGACTGTCTGGAATATATGTTCTTAAAATAAACATGATTCTATCTAAATTAAAAATGATTTTTATTTCTCTAGATAGTTGGCTAACCGACAGCTCTTTTATTTTTGCAATTTTTAGCTGCTCTTCCGACATTATTATTTCTTTTTTGGCGGATTCAAATAAAGCATATTCGTGAATTTCTTTAATTAATGAATCTATTTTGTTACATAGCTCGAGTATATTACTAACCTTAAGGTCGCGAATCTTCTCGAGAGTGTTGTCATAGTTCTGTATAGGCCGAAAGTGTAGAATAAGCTGGTCTCTGGTGTCATCCCACGATGTTAGTGGAATTATGTATAGCAGACTCTTCGCCTTCCCCACAATCTTGGTGTTGAATATAGATTTGAAGACGTTCGACTTCTTGTCTCCTGGAATTCCAGCTAAGTGTTTGTCCACACAGGTGATGAACTGCGTAAGTTCACTGTTTGTTTTTTTCTTAACTCACTTCACAACTTTTCACTCTTCACAACACTAAGTTTATACCTTAAGCGTTTTAATTTTCGCGGTGAATCTCTTATGACGTCGACCTAAAAAAACGGACTGCGCCACTTAAATTATTTGCTGGAAATTCAAGAGAAATTAAAGACAATATTTTATTTGAGTGCCGCTGTCTTCAGCTTGGCTGCACACTCTTAATAATTGATTTCTTTATTAATCTTAAACACAACAAGTGCCGCTGTCTATAGCTTGGCTGCACACGTGGGTATCCAAAAAATAATCCACCCGATTTTTGACATTCGGTTGGTTTTATATTACATTATTGCTGAGCCAAGCATTTCTCGTTCGGTTTCTTATCAATTTTGCGTTTCTGCTTTGCGGCATTCTGCTAATGCAAAAGTGCCATCGTGCAGTTTAACAATTTGGTGAGCTACGTTATACGTAACCCGCGCTACTGTTCTCTTACGAGTAGAAGGGACCTACAGTTTTTTTGCCGACTCCGAACGGCGAAATTTGAAAAGCTTTCTTAGACAGTTATTGCTCTTTGAGTGTTGTCAGCAGCTCAAAAGAGGTGGTGCCGTGAAAAATTCGAAACATTTGTGTTGAGCTGGTAGTCGAACCTAGACTCTTCAAAGGTTAAAATCGAAGAGCTTACGACACGACGAAGATGGAGTTTGACGGATTTCACTCCTGCTTCCCACAAACCGCCAAAGTGCGGAGCACTCTGCCAGTCAATGTTGTCCTTAGCTACCGCAGCAGCAATAATGTCATTATTGGCTTGGTTTAGCACTAGCTTGCGCATTTCAGTAAGGCACCGATGAGCGCCTTTTAAATTGGTGCCGTTGTCGCTGTAAATCGTAGCAAATTTTCCACGACGTAAAACAAATCTCCGCAGTGCTTCCAGAAACCCGTCCATTGTAAGGTCGAAATCCACTTGCAGGTGAATGTCCTTTGTGGACATACCTACAAACAAGGCAATGTAAGCCTTCAATATTTTCGGATTCCGGCAACAAGATAACCTTATCGATATTATTCCAGCGTAATCGCAGCCCGTATTGTTAAAGGATCGGCCAGGCTGAATTCGATACGACGGCAAATTCCCCATAGGTTACTGGCTTCTGCATCTGCGTTGCATAAAGCATGGCTTGAATTTATGAATGATCACTCGAATCAAGTTCCGACTGTCCAGTATCCAAAACTGTCGACGTACGAACGCAAATGTTTCCGACAGTCCCACATGTAAATATCGTTGATGAATGTCTTGGATGGTATACATCGAAATACGACTATTTTTGGACATTATTATCGGATGTTTGATGTCATACGAAAGGGACGAATGTTTCAGACGGCCACCCACGTGAAGTACACTGACATTGTCTAGAAATGGTGAGCATCTTAACAGTCTTCACTTCGAACCAATTCGTTTGTGCGGTCTTAACTGCCGAATGTCTTCATCAAAGTACATGCTTTGTACATATTTGTTTATAAGGAATTTCGCAAATTGCAATTCTGAATACCCCAACCCGTGATGTACTCGAGACGTCCTTTGTTCGCGACAATTTGATACAAACCGGACACAGTATGCGATTATACGCTGTATACATGAGGGGGCAATTTCGTGTTGACGTGAGTAACATTCGCGGACTGAGAACTAATCTCTTTGCCGTTTACGTCCACCTCTCTCGTCACAAACCAGCTGTCTTGGCGCTGAGCGAAACACAGGTGGGTGAGAATACCGATTTATCGGATTTGAACCTGCCTGGATATAGCTTGGTGCCCCTATTCTTTTTACACCGCGGTCTCGCCATTTATGTGCGTAGTGATGTTGCTTACCAAATTCAACCACAATATGGCCACTGTTCCAATCCGGAATTTAATTTTCTGTGGTTAAAACTCCTTGTCCGTAAGCATTTAATCCACTACTGCTTTATTTATAGAAGTCCAAACCTGGACAGCAACTCAACTTATAATGAGTTTGATGCGCTGTCTGACTCCATCACAAGAATTGTATCCCTGTTCCCTCGCACTGAAATCGCTATTGCGGGCGATTTCAATGTACACAATTCTACTTGGCTTCGACATTCAGGCCAGACAACACCCGAAGGAAGGTATGTTGAAATCTTCGCTGAGGTAAATAATTTAACCCAGCTTGTGAATGAGCCAACACGAATACCTGACATTGCAGATCATACCGCTAACACCTTGGATCTGTTTCTCACCTCTCATCCGGAAAAATATTCAATTGATATATTGTCGCCTCTAGGCTCGTCCGACCACTGTGTCGTGTCAGCCAAATTCTCGTACTCCTCCCACACAGTTAGAGAACAAATTCCGAAAAGAACAGTATGGCTCTACGAGAAAGCCAACTGGAACGGACTTAACAACTTCTTTAGGAATTTCAACTGGTCACTATGCTTCCTCGATAGTGACGTGGATGCCGCTACTGATGCGATCACAAACATTATTTCGCTGGGCATGAGGTCCTTCATTCCTCACAGAGTGAAGAGCATCAAGCCTAAGGCAAACGCGTGGTTCGACTTGAGCTGCAAAGAGGCTATCAGGATGAGAGAGTTGAGTTTCCGGGAGTATAAAGCCAACCCTTCTGAGGAAGCCCGGAAAAAGTTCAAACGGATCCGAAATGACTGTAATGCATTAATAAGACGTGTTAAATTCTCCTTTGACCAAAAGTTGAGGCAAAAAGTTCTACAATGCCCCAAGGGTAGTAGAAGCTTTTGGTCTTTCGTAAAAAACATAAGGAATTCAGCCTCGTCTTCGATCCCAACGCTCATTTGCAATGACATTCCAGCTGTCAGCTCTTTGGACAAAGCTAATCTGCTTGCTGCACACTTTGCAGCTAGCTCAACGCTGCCAGATAACACTTTCTCCATGGGGCAAATCCATTTTCGCACTCGTACAGTAGCAAGAGTACTTAAAGATCTAAACATACACAAATCCGCTGGCCCGGATGGTATACCCCCTGTTCTTCTGAAGAGGTGTTCTTCTACGCTGGCAAAACCACTGCGTAAGCTTTTCCATCTGTCCTACTCTTCAGGGCTCTTTCCGAGTAAGTGGAAAACTGCATTTGTCCAGCCCGTCCCTAAAAAGGGCGAATGTTCGTCACCCACCTCCTACCGACCCATAGCACTAACGTCCCTTCTCTCCAAGGTCATGGAAACGCTGATAAGCCGTCAGCTTATGAAATATCTTGAGTCCCGGAAGCTTCTTAATGACCGGCAGTACGGCTTCCGAAGCAACCGTTCCACTGGTGATCTGATGGCATATCTCACTGAAAAGTGGAACCAATCTTTGCACAATGCAGGAGAAAGCAAGATTGTTGCGCTTGATATTTCTAAGGCATTTGACAGGGTCTGGCACCAGGCTCTCTTGTCGAAAATGCGTGCTTTTGGAATCGATGAGTCTCTTCTTCAATGGATTAGAAATTACCTTTCGAATCGTTCAATACAAGTCGTTTTGGATGGATTCAAGTCTGATATCCACTATATTAATGCTGGTGTTCCCCAGGGCTCTGTTTTGTCTCCGACACTCTTTCTCATTTTTATAAATGATCTCTTGTCTGCTACTTCTAATCCTATTCATTCCTTCGCTGATGACAGTACCCTCAGCTTTTCATATTCGTTCCTTGGCTCACGTCCCTCCACTTCGGCCTTAGACTCGGAACGGCAGCGTATGTTAAGCACATTAAATTCCGACCTTGACAGCATAATCGATTGGGGAAATAAGAATAGAGTGGAATTTAATGCTTCCAAAACACAGTGCTGTCTACTGTCGTTAAAGCGATCACAAAATAATCAGCCGTTATCCATGAACGGCACTTGCGTTGTTGAAACCGAAAGACTTTCCATCCTCGGTATGTGTATCAACCCAAAAATTAGTTGGAACGATCACATATTTGAGGTCGCCAAAAATGCTGCGAAATGTCTAGGTTTCCTTAAACGATGCAAGAAGTACTTCACCCCCTCTGATCTGGCTACAATATACAAGACATACATACGCCCAAAACTTGAGTATAACGCTCCTATCTGGTCAGGTGCTTCTAAGACCTCCCTGCACCTGCTGGATAGAATTCAAAAGCGAGCGATAAAACTTATAGGTGACAGTAATATTGCGAAGTCGATTGACTCGTTAGAACACCGACGTAATGTCGCGTCATTGTCACTTTTTTACCGCTATTTCAACAAGAAATGCTCAGACGAATTAGCCAGTTGCATTCCTCCCCTTCAAGAATTCACCCGCAATACACGCCTCGCTAGGAATGCACATCAATTCACCCTCAAGCCCTCTTTCGGACGTACAGTCAAATTCAGAGACTCGTTCTTTAGCCGCACTACACGAATCTGGAATGCTCTTCCCAGCACGATTTTTCCTCCTCATTACAATCCACAGGCATTTAAAACCAATGTGCATCGGTACCTCCTCTCCCTGTCTTCCTCTATACCTTCGGCCCGTGCTGTGACTTGATCCGGTCACTTAAGGGTACTCGCAACCCCTTTTGCACGCGTCAATTATAAAAAAAAAAAAAAAAAAATACGAGTCCACGACGATATTTTGCCAATCAGTGACTGTATGATATGAGTAGTGACGAAGTAAACGAGTCTATGACAATATTTTGTCAATCAGCGACTGTATGACATGAGTAGTGACGAAGACATGTCTTGCTAGTTTAACCGGCTTCTCTTCCTGTGCAGTCCCCTGGGTCCGACTCCAATGGGACGTAACGCCAACTATGTCTCGGAATTGTCGCCAAAATGGTAGCTATCCAGAGGATAGCCAATAAAGAACAACTTGCGAATCACACCACGCTATTGCCTTTAGAATTTTTGAATTGACCGATGAGCTCACAATATTTAACAATTTTGTTAACAAAAGAGCACCGCAGAGCTCCAAGCGGTGAATAGAGACTTCAGTGGTGCTACTTTAGTTTTCGCAGTCTTAAGTCCGTGGACCATAGCTCCTGAAACATAGTTTTTAAAAGGACAACAGATGGAGATAAGAATCCCAGCGGACACGATAGGAAAAACTGGCACTAGCGGGGTTCCAATGTATTCCGAGAACCGTATAAACGAGTGCGATTAATCGGACATATCGAAACTGTATTCACATTCTTCGGCAAGCTGCTTAGCAAGCAATGCCCAACAATTTAAGCTCCATTTTCGCAAGTGTAGTTTCGCGGCCGACAAGAGTGTAACAAGGTTGGATTGCAAATCAAGAAGATTGTCAATGGAGTTTGAACCGGTTAAAACGTCATCCACGTAAACGTCATTGAACAAAATGCTAGCTAGCTGTTGTAACACGCGAACCGATAAAAATGGTACCGATGATGTACCGTATTTAATTGTTTTGGCCATTCTTGTCTAGCGCCCTGATTAACTTCGTCAGCACCGTCTGATATTTAACGTATTGTTTGCGCGTTAGGATTGTTCATGGTGGGTAATGCGTTCAACGAGTGAATAAATGATTTAACAATTGGGTGCACTCCATCATAACGCTGTTCAAGCCTATCCCACGCCACAGCATAGTTCGTGTCCGAAATCGATATATGCTTGATCACATTCGCCGCGTCGACTTTTAAGAAGGACTTTAAGTGATGGAACTTTTGAGTAGGTTGAGTATCAACTGATCCGATGAATAAGTCTCTGAAGGAAGACCAGTCTTTATAATTACCCGAAAACGACGGAGTCACAATCTTCGCCAGATTGACTGTTGTCCAAGAGTTGGACGAACTGAGTTGTACTAAGAATGAAGACTGTTGTGACGTAAGTCGCTCCGCTCCGGACACTTTCCTTTCGCGAATTGCCTTCTTTAGGCAAACATCAACCTTGTAATACTCTTACTCATACTCCCCAAACTCCTTCTCAAACCCCTGTAGTTTATTGCCTTCAATACACTAAAGATATTCGTTGTTATGTTATGTAAATTCTCACCACGATTCACATAGCCTCCTTAACCGAATCTCGAGAATTTTTCTTGTGATAGACTCATCAATAGAGTCCACAAAGCTTGCTGCACGTCTTAAGCACCCTTTTGCATTGCAGCGTTTTAACTTTGTTGTGTTCACTTTCCTACGCGAAATAATAATCCAGGAATCTCTTATAACTTATAATCTTTAAATATAATAAAAGGAGTAAAGTCTCGAGGAGCCTTGGGCCTGTCTACGCGAGGCAACGTCCTTGACTGCGCTCGACAATGTGAGCTGCCAAAACTATCCTCGTTATTGCACGGGTCAAGTTAACATAAAGCCTCCTCGCGACGCCCCCTGGATAGCCATTATACATGTGGTGTGGTGAACTAATGTATGCAGCAAGCATCTCTGCCCGAGGGCTTAAATAATGGGCCTTGCTTACCAGTCTGTGGATTGTGCGTGAGGACTGCTATATCTACTACAGCGATTGACATAGAGAGAGAAGGCAGCGCTTATTCGGATGCGGATTTATTGTTCAAGGCAGACTTAGGCAAAAAGTTTTGAAATTCGACCCAGTCAGCATACGCCTCATGACAATCCGCGTCAAGGCTATATTCGGGAATATCAGCCAAATATGAGCTCACGCCCCGACAGAGGAGAAGGATGACAACACCAAGGATGACTTCTGTGATCTAATAGAAAGAACATACGATTGTTGCTCCAGCTACGACAACAAGATCATTCTAGGAGATTTCAACGCTCAGCTGGGACATGAGGACATCTTTGCTGGAGTCACAAACACAGCCTGCATGACAACACATCCGGAAACGGACTCACGCTATTGGACTCAGGCCTCTCTGTGGCTAGCACGAGGTTCCCACACCTGAATAATCAAAAAGGGGCCTGGCGATCTCCTGATCCATCGACCGTCAACCAGATTGATCACGTTGCGATCGACGTCAGACCCTCCTCCAGTATTCTCGATATCCGAACCTTCCGAGGGGCAAACCGGATGAAAACCCGAATATCGAGAGATCAGCAGAGTCGAGACAAGCCAATACGGTTTGACGTCGGAAAGCTACAAGCGCAACTGATTTCTGGGAACTTTTCCGGCCGAGTTTCCCAGAAACTCTAACCCTAGAAGAAGATTGGAAACTTTGTCAAGAAGCCATCAAAGAAGCTGCCACTGATGTGCTGGGTTTCACATCACCACCCGGAAAAAAAGAACCCATGGTGTGACTACGAGTGCAGGCAAGCGCATGTAGCCAAACAAGACTGCTATAAGGCAACGCTGCATCGAACGATGAGGGCTGTTCGTGATCTCTACGAACAGAGAAGAAGGGAAGAGCAACGGCTTCTCAGAAGGAAAAAGAAGGATCATGAGAAGCGCGCGCTCGTGGAAAAGTAAAACAGCTTTCCGGAGGATGCAAGGTTCGGAACGAAGACTGCCGGGATCAAACTGAGCAACTCGTTGTAGAGTCGCAGCCCGTGCAGAGAGTGTGAAAGGATAATTTCTTCAGACTCCTTAACGGCGATGACGGCCCAAATCCCGCCGTTAGGCAGAATGTTCTACTCGATTTGGACGATGATAGACAAGAATTCTGTCCCACGACTTAAGCGTAAAGATAGCACTATCCAAGCTGAAGTCGAACACAGCTGCTGTAGCGAACGGATTGTTTGCAGAACTACTTAAGGCAGCTGCAGATGAAGATATGGTCGGAGGAAAGCATGCCCGATGAGTGGAATCTCAGCGTCGTTTGTCCGGTTCACAAAAAAGGAGAACCCTTTGACTGCGCCAACTACAGAGGGATTAGTCTCCTTAACATCGCTTACAAAATCCTCTGTGCCGTATTGTGTCAGCATCTGAAACCGTTTGTCCATAAACTGATAGGTCTTTATCAGTGTGGTTTCAGGACAAGGAAGTCCACGATAGACCAGATCTTCACTTTATGGCAGATCCTCGAAAAGACTCAAGACGTGCAAATCGACACTAACCACCTATTCGTCGATTTTAAGGTCGCTAATGACAGTATGCATAGAGACGAGCTATACGGTCCCATGTCAAGTTTTGGCAGTCCTACCAAACTGAACCCATTGTTTTGGATGATGATGGAGAACTCTCGCTGCTCCGTCGAGGTCCTTCAATATCAAAAAAGGTTTTAGACAAGGCGACGCATTGTCATGTGACTTCTTGACATTATCCTCGGAAGATCGTGCGTAACTCACAAACCAACCCCAGAGGCACGATCTTCCAAAAATCAGTTCAATTGCTAGCTTACGCTGATGACATTGATGTGATTGGACGAACAATGCGTCCGTGATTGGATGACAATCACGTGATTGGACGAACACAATGAGACGTTTGCTGGCACTGAAGCGATAACGCCTAAAATTGGTCTGACGGTAAATGACGGCAAAAAAAAGTACATACTGTTATCAAGAAAGGACACACAACGTCGACGTATCGGACAAAGTGTCATATTAGGCAGCAGAAACTTCGAGGTAGTCAAGGACTTCGTCTACCTTAGCTCCGCGGTAAACATCAATACGGAAATCAAACGCAGAATCACTCTTGCCAATCTTTGTTTTTTTTTTTGGGTTTTAGAGGTAATTGAGTAATAAAGCCCCTTCTCGAAAGACAAAGATCGCCTTATGTATATAACAGCTTGATCCTCCTAGTCCTACTCTATAGCGTGGATACATGGACGTTACTAATCTGACGGAGCCTGTGAATGTGACAATGCACATTATACCGCCAACACCTTGCACCGGTTTCTCAGAGCACATCCTGAGAAATACTCAGTAGACATACATACCTCTAATTGCATTAGACCACTTTATCATACCAGCTAATTCCTCGTACTAGCCTCTAACAAATAGAGAGCAAGTTTCTTAAGGAACAGTATGGCTTGATGGGAAAGCCAACTGGAACGGACTAAACGATTTCTGTAAGGATTATAGGTGGTCACTATGCTTTCTCGATAGAGATCTCGACGTGCACAAATCCGCTGGTTCGGATAATATAGCCCTTGTTCTTCTGCTGAAGCGTTCTTCTGCGCTCGCAAACCTGTTGTATTCTTCAGGTCTCATACCAAGTAACTGGAAACAGCATTTGTCCAGCCCGTACCTAAAGACGGCAAATCGTCATCTCCTAGCCCCTACCGACCCATAGCAATTACATCCCTTCGTCTTAAGGTCAAGGAAACCCTGATAAACCTTAATTAGAATCTTTGCACAATGTAAACGGAAACAAGATTGTTGTGTTTCACATTTTAAAAGCACTTGGTAGAGCCATCAGGCTCTCAGGTTCGGATAATATAGCCCTTGTTCTTCTGCTGAAGCGTTCTTCTGCGCTCGCAAACCTGTTGTACTCTTCAGGTCTCATACTAAGTAACTGGAAACAGCATTTGTCCAGCCCGTACCTAAAGACGGCAAATCGTCATCTCCTAGCCCCTACCAACCCATAGCAATTACATCCCTTCGTCTTAAGGTCAAGGAAACCCTGATAAACCTTAATTAGAATCTTTGCACAATGTAAACGGAAACAAGATTGTTGTGTTTCACATTTCAAAAGCACTTGGTAGAGCCATCAGGCTCTCTTGTCAAAGATGCGATCCTTCGGTGTCTATGAATCTCTTCTATAATGGATTAGGATTTACTTTTCGCATCGTTCAACCCCATTTGTATTAGATGGGTTTAAGTTTGATATTCACCATATTTATGCTGGTGTTCCCTAGGGCTCCGTATTATCTCTGACATTCTTCATCATTTTTATATATGATCTGTTGTCTGTTACTCCTTATCCAATTCTCGCCTTCGCTGATGATAGCACCTTCAATTCATTTTCAAACCCGTTCCTTGGTTTCCGACCCTCCTCTTCGACTATAAACTTGGAACGGCAGTGTATGTTAAGCTCATTAAAGTCCGATCTTGACAAAAAATTGAAGCAATCCCAAAATAAACAGCCACGTTTGAGATCATTTCAGATCATTTGAGATCGCAATAATGCAGCGAAATGCCTAAGTACCCGCCCAAAGCGTGAGTTTAACGCTGCTATCTGGTGTGGAGCTCCCAATATCTCCCTGCACATACTAAATAGAATGCAGTAGCGAGCGTGAAGACTAATTGGTAATAAAAATGCTGCGAATTCAACGAACTCGCTAAAACTTGGAATGCTGCGTCTTTTACACTCTGTAATCACTATTTGAACAAAAAATGCTCCAAATGAGTTACCCAATTGCATACCTCCTCGGAATGCTCGCCTCGTCAGGAAAGCTCAACCGTTCACCCTTAAGCCCACCTTCAGATGCACAGTTAAGCTTGGAGGCTTTTTCTTCAGCCGCACCACATGAATATGGGATGCTCTTTCCAGCCCCTCTTTCCCCCTGGACTAAAATCCACAAGCACTTAAAACAAGTTTGCACCGGTACCTCCTCCTCTTCTCTTCCTCTATACCTTGGGCTCGTGCTGTGACTTAAGGGTATTAAACAACCACTTTAGCAGTCTCTCTCTTTTTAAGAAAAAGAACATTGAACAAAAAAATATACATTGATTAAAATTTTTAACAAGTTTCTAATAAAATATAATGATATTCTATGCATTAAATACTCTGTTAATCCTGCAACAATATTCACAAATATTCACAAATAAAACTATAAAAAAAATAATATTCTATCTAACAGTCAATACTTTAGAAAACATTCGTTGAATAAATAAGTATTGTTACTGCACTTAAAGAAACTACTTTTGAAATAAAATCCATAAAATAAAATCCAACTCAAAAGAATAAAATCCAACTGAAATTTATGTAGAATAAATTTCAAATTTGCTTAATTAGAACAAAAAGATGCTAAAACCATATAAATCGAACCTTAGTCTTGAGAATTATAATATTCAGTTCTGCACTTGGAATCTAAGGTCCCTTAACAGACCACTGGCAGCCGAGCAACCTGCGGAGGCCCCTGACTGCTACAAGGCAGACATTACCGCCATTCAGGAAGTGCGATGGGACGGGTCCGATAAAGAAACGATGAAGAACCGCGATATCTACTACAGCGATTGCTGTAGACAAAAGGCAGCGCTTATTTGGATGCTGATTTTTTGTTCGAGGCAGAATAATAAAATAAGTAAATAAAAAAATTTAACCTATTTTGAAAACTTTAGACTTTCTCGTAGGTTAACCCAAAATTCTGAAAGTTTTGAGTTAAAACGAGCGTTGCATTTTATATTTAGGGATTGGGCAACCCTAGTATTGCAATCTGGCAACATCCAGCTCTATCGTAAAGTTTGACATTTTTGAGTTTATACGTACTCAGAACGTTTTGACATACGAGCGCTATTTGTGTTGTTTACAGTAACTTAAAAGATTCGTCTCGCCCAAAAAATGGAATTCAATCTTGAAAATTTTCGTGCGATCATTTTTTTAAAAATTTTTGATGAAGCTCCATCAAGGACCAGTGTTTGTCGATGGTATTGTGAATTAATACGAGGTCGTATTTTACTCCAAGACGAATTTCGTGAAGGTCGTCCAAAATCAGTTGTTGAGAAACCCGCCAACTGATATTGCAAGATCCATAAAAGGCTCGTGTTGGTTGGTCGAATGAAATGCAAAAAATACGATCGCGGTGCTTCGAAACATGTCTTTGACATCGTGAGAGGGAATGAATCGTGGATTTACGCGTATGAGGCCGAAAGTACACAGCGGTCGACAGTATGGGTGTTTCAAATTGAACCAAATTCAACGAAAGTTGCTCGCGCACGAAGCACTTCCAAGCAAATGGTTAATTGTTTTTTTCGGAAAACCGCAACCGTACCACTAGAATAACGCAAAACAGTCAATTCTGAGTAATACGATTCTAGTTTTTTTGAAAGTTGTCCTCCAAGAAATCAGGAAAACCAACCGCCGAAGACGGATCACTTTTCACCACGCCAATGCGAGTTCTCACACATCGGCTCAAGCAACTGCATTTTTGGGCACTCAAAACATCGACTTGATGAATCATCCAACGTATAGTCCTGACTTGGCACCGTACTACTTCTTTTTTTTCCCGTACGTAAAATATAAAATGAGAGGTCATCGTTTTTGACATCTGAAGAAGCGGTTGATGCGTTCAGAAAGCATGTTTTGAAAATACCTCACTCACAGTTGCAAAAGTGCTTCTACAATTGGTTCAAACGCATGCAAGAGTGTATATGGTAGATCATAATGGGGAATATTTTGGAAAACAGTTCTTCAGATAACTATGACAACTGTGCTTCTAGGGGTCTTGCGCCAAAGGAACACATGTTGGAGGGCTTATTCTTTTTTCGTAATCTACTTCGCACTGGCTTAAATAGACCGACGTAAGCGGGACAATCGGATGACCAGTGTTAAATGCATTTAAAGCGGCACACAAATACAGGAATGAATGTCTGGAAGACCGCGAGAAGCACATTTTCGGTTTTTTCTTTTAAAAGTGTCTACAATTCGGCCATCCGATTATCTATTATTACCAGCTTACCATAAATTTCATCACAATTACATTGAATTTTCAATAGACACAACAAAAACTGCATTACAATTAATTCATATGCTAATACATACATATTATTAATACAATTATAATGTAACTCATTACAATGCAATAAATAAACAAAATACTTCAATCGTTTAGTTTATTACAATTAAAAAACGAAAATACTTCAAGTTGAATTCGAAAGAAAGTAAGAGATTCCTTCGGCAAATTCGGTATGTGTTTTTGCATACGTCATCTTTTTTACTTCCTTGTATTTCCTTTGATATTTGAAGTAGCTTCTTCTTCAAGTTCCTCAAATTCCAAGTCATCCATCGGTGTCATGTATAATCTTATATTGTGCGAGCTGCTTATTCCTTTTTAGGGTATTCGGGTCAACTGAAAACCATCTACAGCACTGTGCAGAATAATAGCACTGTGTTCAAAGTTGTCACAATTTCGTCACTATTTTACTATATTCCACTGCGCGTAGGATAGCATGGTTTCCCTCATTATGCTGACATAAACTCCAGCAGTCTGCATCGGTTTTATCCAAAAAATGAGACCAATAATGAGGGAACTATCCTCATGCGTTCATTTTTGCTCCGCCGTGCTTAACAGTCTTGTAAGTACACTCCGGTTGAAACTTTTGTTTTTTTTTTTGTCCTGCGAAACAAACGTCCTGGTCCTAGGAGTAAAAATAAAAAATCATTTTGGGCTCGTCCGTTTATAATACATTGCGCCGATTAGAGGATTCACAGTTCAGGTGTTGTTTCGCAAATTTGGTTCGTTTAAATAGGTTGATTTTTGACAGTAGTGCTACTTTTCTAGGGCTCCTGGAAAGTAAATTTTTCTTTACCAGCATTTTTCTTATTGTTGATGTCTCCACGGGTAAATTCAATTTTTTTCCCTAGTATTCACAAACGGGTTACGTTGGACTTATCTTACTATTTGTCGTTCATTGGCGAGGGTTGGATTCAATTTTCTTCCTTTTTTATTCCTGTTGTATATTTTGGCATTTGCGATAATTTTGTTTGAACACCAAAAAATTTAACTTATAAATTTGTAAGTTTTACCCTCAAAAAGCATTTTTTTGAATTTGACTTTGACCGCCGTGGTGAACACATGTGTGATCTGTTATTATAATTTGTTGTGTATTACCTCGTTAAATTAATTAAAAATTCCTTGGGGCGTATTGAGTTGCCCCGAAAACTGAATATTTCCTTTAGAGACAGTGACTCTTATTATATATTAAACTGGAAATAGAAACAATTAAAAATAAGGTAGCGCTCCAGAAAATCTGGAGCACGTAGTGCCACCGGAAAAAAATATATCCTCGTGTACCTATTTAAGTTTTTAATCTTAATACTAATCTACAATCATCCAAACAGTCAAATATTGCTAAAATGTCTAATATTAACGCAATTCATCAAGTTGGCTCAAGTGCGACAGTTGAAAATAGTGCTGAAGGTCCCATGAACGAAAGCTAAACAGCAGTGCTATCAAATTTAGAGCAGGCTGCCAAACATTTTGGCAAAAAAAGAAAATTAGACAATGACAATATAGAATATTCTAATAAATTGCCAACAACACTTTCTATGCACTATTTGGTCTAGAACGCGCATACGCAGTTCCTCTCGTTCATCGAACACCTAAAAAGGGCGCGAACACAAACGTCACTGAAACCAGTAACAACAGCTTATCAACAGAAGCATCGGCTCCTACGGCCAACTCAAATCTGTTTGTAAAAATTTTGCCCGCCAATTTATAGTTTTTTGCAAACTGTTCTTTAATCACTGATATACTTAATCTTGCTGCTTCTGCTTCTGCTTAAATCATAAATAATAGGTTATAGAAAAACCAAATTAATAATTGAAAAACTCAGGGGAACTGGCTTGGGGCGTTCTCATTTTCACCCAAAGAAACGAAACAGGCATCTATCGTGCTAAAAGGTATTGATGGTGACACAGACACAGAAACAATAAAAAGAGCTTTGAATCAGATTGTGCTCAATGTTAATTTAAGTAAAATTTCACAATTCACCACTACTAAAACAAAAGAACAAGGTCTTAAATTAATTGATCAATTTATTGCTTAATTAGAAGTTGAAGAGTCTCTAAATGAATTGATTAAAGTTCGATATATTCTAAATCAACGTGTGTATTGGGAAAAAAAAAGTTTAACAGGTCAGTGATTCGGTGTTATCGCTGCTAAAGATTTGGTCACACGGGTGATTGTTGCTCCTATAACAGCCGATGTGTTCTCTGCAGTGAATCTCATGACTCCGATATTTGCATTACAGCTGTCAAAAAACTCAAAGAAACCAATCAGCCAATTCCTCCATACAAATGTGCGAATTGTTATATGGAACATTCAGCAAATTCTCTTGAGTGCGAAGCATATGTTAAATACAAAGAAAAACAACAAATAAACATTGAGCATTCAAGGTTTCAAAATAGAAGTAGAAATCAAGTATTAAGCTCACTAAATACATTTACGGACGAATATATCACTGATATGGCAAAAAAAACTAGTTTCTAAAAAGCAGAAGAAAAACAACTCCAGAAATGACAGTTCCCCTTCAAAGAGAAAAATATTCTCATGCCCTTACTTCTAATTCCCAAAATGCTCACTCTCAATCAACCAGTATAACTGAATTTTCAGATGAAGCTAAGAGTTTGTTTAATATTTCTTTTAAAGACCTCTTATGTAAAATAAGAGTACCAGCAACTTCACGATAAAAGAGACAAGATGTTTGCATATGTTGATTTTGCTGCTTCAATTGTTATATAATGTATGTCACCCTGGAACTTAAAATAATTTCGATTAATACCAATTCTATTATATCTAATGAAAGAAGATTAGCGTAAATTCTTCTTCTTCTTCTTGTGGCACTACAGTCCGGGGTGGACCTGGGCCTCAACCAACATCCCTCTCCAGCCAGCACGATCTTTCGCCAGCTGTCTCCAGTTGCGCACTCCAAGTTGGTTGAGGTCCTTCTCCACTTGTGTGCGCCACTTTAGTCTAGGTCGTCCTCTGTTACGTTGTCCCAATGGCTTAGATTCAAAGACTTTTCAAGCCGAAGCAGTGGTGTCCATACGCTCTACATGGCCTAGCCATCTTAAGCGTTGTATCCGTAGACGCTTGATCAGGCGCATGTCGCTGTACAGCCTATAGAGTTCGTCATTAAATCTTCTCCTCCAGATGCCATGCAAACAGGACCAAAAATCGCACGCAAAACTTTTCTCTCGAAAAGACTAAGGGCTTCCTCATACGCCTTTGCTAACGTCCAAGATTTTGTGCCATATAGTAGGACGAGGATGATCAAGCTGTTATATAAAGCGAGCTTTGTCCTTCGAGAGAGGGATTTATTACTCAATTGCCTTTTGAGCCCAAAGAAACAGCGATTGGCAAGAGTGATTCTGCGTTTGATTTCGGTACTGATGTTGTTGTCCCTGTTTACCGCGGAGCCGAGGTAGACGAAGTCCTTAACTACCTCGAAGTTTCTGCTGCTTAATGTGACGCTCCGTCCGAGTCGTCGATGTTGTGTGTCCTTCCTTGATGACAGCATGTACTTCGTTTTGCCCTCATTTACCACTAGACGCATTTTAGCCGCTTCCGCTTCAATGCCAGCAAACGCCTCATTGACGGCTTGCTGTCTTTGTCCAATCACGTCAATGCCATCAGCGTATGCTAGCAATTGAACTGACTTCTGGAAGATCGTGCCTCTGGTGTTGACTTGTGAGTTACGCACGATCTTCTCGAGGATGATGTTAAAGAAGTCACATGACAGTGCGTCGCCTTGTCTAAAACCTTTTTTGACATTGAAGGTCTCGGTGAGTTCGTTACCAACCTTGACGGAGCAGCGACGAGTTTGGTACGAATGCCAAGACTAGATATGGCACTGTATAGCTCGTCGCAATGCACACTGTCATATGCAGACTTGAAATCGACGAATAGGTGGTGAGTGTCAATTTGCATTTCTTGGGTCTTTTCCAGGATCTGAAGTAATATGAAGATCTGGTCTATTGTGGACTTCCCTGGCCTGAAACCACACTGATAGGGTATGAGGCCGAAAGTACACAGCGGTCGACAGTATGGGTGTTTCAAATTGAACCAAATTCAACGAAAGTTGCTCGCGCACGAAGCACTTCCAAGCAAATGGTTAATTGTTTTTTCGGAAAACCGCAACCGTACCACAAGAATAACGCAAAACAGTCAATTCTGAGTGGTACGATTCTAGTTTTTTTGAAAGTTGTCCTCCAAGAAATCTGGAAAACCAACCGCCGAAGACGGATCACTTTTCACCACGCCAATGCGAGTTCTCACACATCGGCTCAAGCAACTGCATTTTTGGGCACTCAAAACATCGACTTGATGAATCATCCGCCGTATAGTCCTGACTTGGCACCGTACGACTTCTTTTTTTTCCCGTACGTAAAATATAAAATGAGAGGTCATCGTTTTTGACATCTGAAGAAGCGGTTGATGCGTTCAGAAAGCATGTTTTGAAAATACCTCACTCACAGTTGCAAAAGTGCTTCTACAATTGGTTCAAACGCATGCAAGAGTGTATATGGTAGATCATAATGGGGAATATTTTGAAAAACAGTTCTTCAGATAACTATGACAACTGTGCTTCTAGGGGTCTTGCGCCAAAGGAACACATGTTGGAGGGCTTATTCTTTTTTCGTAATCTACTTCGCACTGGCTTAAATAGACCGACGTAAGCGGGACAATCGGATGACCAGTGTTAAATGCATTTAAAGCGGCACACAAATACAGGAATGAATGTCTGGAAGACCGCACAGGGTGTCAAGATATAATGTTAGCGCGAGAAGCACATTTTCGGTTTTTTCTTTTAAAAGTGTCTACAATTCGGCCATCCGATTATCTATTATTACCAGCTTACCATAAATTTCATCACAATTACATTGAATTTTCAATAGACACAACAAAAACTGCATTAAAATTAATTCATATGCTAATACATACATATTATTAATATAATTATAATGTAACTCATTACAATGCAATAAATAAACAAAATACTTCAATCGTTTAGTTCATTACAATTAAAAAACGAAAATACTTCAAGTTGAATTCGAAAGAAAGTAAGAGATTCCTTCGGCAAATTCGGTATGTGTTTTTGCATACGTCATCTTTTTTACTTCCTTGTATTTCCTTTGATATTTGAAGTAGCTTCTTCTTCAAGTTCCTCAAATTCCAAGTCATCCATCGGTGTCATGTATAATCTTATATTGTGCGAGCTGCTTATTCCTTTTTAGGGTATTCGGGTCAACTGAAAACCATCTACAGCACTGTGCAGAATAATAGCACTGTGTTCAAAGTTGTCACAATTTCGTCACTATTTTACTATATTCCACTGCGCGTAGGATAGCATGGTTTCCCTCATTATGCTGACATAAACTCCAGCAGTCTGCATCGGTTTTATCCAAAAAATGAGACCAATAATGAGGGAACTATCCTCATGCGTTCATTTTTGCTCCGCCGTGCTTAACAGTCTTGTAAGTACACTCCGGTTGAAACTTTTGTTTTTTTTTTTGTCCTGCGAAACAAACGTCCTGGTCCTAGGAGTAAAAATAAAAAATCATTTTGGGCTCGTCCGTTTATAATACATTGCGCCGATTAGAGGATTCACAGTTCAGGTGTTGTTTCGCAAATTTGGTTCGTTTAAATAGGTTGATTTTTGACAGTAGTGCTACTTTTCTAGGGCTCCTGGCAAGTAAATTTTTCTTTACCAGCATTTTTCTTATTGTTGATGTCTCCACGGGTAAATTTAATTTATTTCCCTAGTATTCACAAACGGGTTACGTTGGACTTATCTTACTATTTGTCGTTCATCGGCGAGGGTTGGATTCAATTTTCTTCCTTTTTTATTCCTGTTGTATATTTTGGCATTTGCGATAATTTTGTTTGAACACCAAAAAATTTAACTTATAAATTTGTAAGTTTTACCCTCAAAAAGCATTTTTTTGAATTTGACTTTGACCGCCGTGGTGAACACATGTGTGATCTGTTATTATAATTTGTTTTGTATTACCTCGTTAAATTAATTAAAAATTCCTTGGGGCGTATTGAGTTGCCCCGAAAACTGAATATTTCCTTTAGAGACAGTGACTCTTATAATATATTAAACTGGAAATAGAAACAATTAAAAATAAGGTAGAGCTCCAGAAAATCTGGAGCACGTAGTGCCACCGGAAAAATATATATCCTCGTGTACCTATTTAAGTTTTTAATCTTAATACTAATCTACAATCATCCAAACAGTCAAATATTGCTAAAATGTCTAATATTAACGCAATTCATCAAGTTGGCTCAAGTGCGACAGTTGAAAATAGTGCTGAAGGTCCCATGAACGAAAGCTAAACAACAGTGCTATCAAATTTAGAGCAGGCTGCCAAACATTTTGGCAAAAAAAGAAAATTAGACAATGACAATATAGAATATTCTAATAAATTGCCAACAACACTTTCTATGCACTATCTGGTCTAGAACACGCATACGCAGTTCCTCTCGTTCATCGAACACCTAAAAAGGGCGCGAACACAAACGTCACTGAAACCAGTAACAACAGCTTATCAACAGAAGCATCGGCTCCTACGGCCAACTCAAATCTGTTTGTAAAAATTTTGCCCGCCAATTTATAGTTTTTGCAAACTGTTCTTTAATCACTGATATACTTAATCTTGCTGCTTCTGCTTCTGCTTAAATCATAAATTTTCTAATTTAGGTTATAGAAAAACCAAATTAATAATTGAAAAACTCAGGGGAACTGGCTTGGGGCGTTCTCATTTTCACCCAAAGAAACGAAACGGGCATCTATCGTGCTAAAAGGTATTGATGGTGACACAGACACAGAAACAATAAAAAGAGCTTTGAATCAGGTTGTGCTCAATGTTAATTTAAGTGAAATTTCACAATTCACCACTACTAAAACAAAAGAACAAGGTCTTAAATTAATTGATCAATTTAATGCTTAATTAGAAGTTGAAGAGTCTCTAAATGAATTGATTAAAGTTCGATATATTCTAAATCAACGTGTGTATTGGGAAAAAAAAAGTTTAACAGGTCAGTGATTCGGTGTTATCGCTGCTAAAGATTTGGTCACACGGGTGATTGTTGCTCCTATAACAGCCGATGTGTTCTCTGCAGTGAATCTCATGACTCCGATATTTGCATTACAGCTGTCAAAAAACTCAAAGAAACCAATCAGCCAATTCCTCCATACAAATGTGCGAATTGTTATATGGAACATTCAGCAAATTCTCTTGAGTGCGAAGCATATGTTAAATACAAAGAAAAACAACAAATAAACATTGAGCATTCAAGGTTTCAAAATAGAAGTAGAAATCAAGTATTAAGCTCACTAAATACATTTACGGACGAATATATCACTGATATGGCAAAAAAAACTAGTTTCTAAAAAGCAGAAGAAAAACAACTCCAGAAATGACAGTTCCCCTTCAAAGAGAAAAATATTCTCAAGCCCTTACTTCTAATTCCCAAAATGCTCACTCTCAATCAACCAGTATAACTGAATTTTCAGATGAAGCTAAGAGTTTGTTTAATATTTCTTTTAAAGATCTCTTATGTAAAATAAGAGTGCCAGCAACTTCAAGATAAAAGAGACATGATGTTTGCATATGTTGATTTTGCTGCTTCAATTGTTATATAATGTATGTCACCCTGGAACTTAAAATAATTTCGATTAATACCAATTCTATTATATCTAATGAAAGAAGATTAGCGTAAATTCTTCTTCTTCTTCTTGTGGCACTACAGTCCGGGGTGGACCTGGGCCTCAACCAACATCCCTCTCCAGCCAGCACGATCTTTCGCCAGCTGTCTCCAGTTGCGCACTCCAAGTTGGTTGAGGTCCTTCTCCACTTGTGTGCGCCACTTTAGTGTAGGTCGTCCTCTGTTAGTAGTGAGAGTTCTGGCCCACTTTTTCCATACAAAATGAAGAAGTGTTTTTTTTATGTGTTTTAGCGTGTTTTTTTTTTTAGTGGTAGGTTAGTTTTTTTGATGATAAGGCGGTGTCGTGTGTGTGTGGGGGGCGTCGTTTGTCGTTAGTTGTTGGTGGTGCGTGGTTGGTTGGTTGTTGGTGGCATGTGTTAGTTGTTAGAGGCGCTTATCAGCGATGGTGTTGGTCATCACTTGTATTTAGTGGGCGTTTGGTAGAGGCGTGCTTATCAGTAATAAGAGAGGAAGCGGAACTAACACATAATGTAATGTGTGAAAAATTTGTTTTGTCATTTGGTAGTGGTGCGCTTATCAGCAGTAACAGGAAGCAGAAGAATGTTTTTAGAGTGTAAAAATAAGTGATAGTGGTGTTTTCCGCAAGTGAGTGTTCATTATTAAAAAAATGTTTTATTGTAAAGTGTGTGATATGGAGTTTAGTGATGGATCTTCTTTAGAAGAACATTTAAAGGTGTAAAAATGTAGTATAAAGAGACAATCCTCTCCACATCCACAGCCATCAACTTCTGCCGCTGGGTCATCACTTGTATTCAGTGGGCGTTTGGTAGAGGCGCGCTTATCAGTAATAAGAGAGGAAGTAGAGCTAACAGTCGGCGGTTGTTGGTGGCCGGGCGTTTGTAGTTAGAGGCGTTTTTCGGCGATGGTGTTGGTCATCATTTGTATTCAGTGGACGTTTGGTAGAGGTGCGCTTATCAACACTAACAGGAAGCAGAATTTTTTGGGGAGCATGTTTTTGTGGTTACATGTACTATTCAGATAATTTTGAGTGTGGTACATTGGATTCAATTTAATGTTTATCGTGGGAATATTTTTTGTGTGGTGACGTGTGAAATATAGTTTTTGATTATTTCGGTTTCACTAAAAAAAAATGGGTGTGTGTGTGGTGTTCGAAGAGTGTCGTGATTTCATATAAATAGAGAGAGTCGACTTCTATCCAATCATAATAAAAGTAGAACTCCAAGAAGTTACTCAATAAAAGAAAAGTAAGTAAAAATATGTTTTGTTGTTTTTTATTATTTAATAAAATTGTTTTTTTTATAATAATTATTAATAAACGTTTATTTTTTTAAAGAATGAAGAATAACTCGATCATCGCTAGCATCGAAAAATACGTGGATAGCTTCGAGGAGCTTTCGTGGGACCACCCCGACTTGGTGAAAATCAACAGGGAGCTGTTAGCAAAGCTGAAGTCAACTTCAGAAACCCTGCACACCACGAGGACGCTAGTGAATGCGATATGCACTATGGAGTGTATAGCGATGGAGTTAGAATTAAATATTAAGTTAGGAGATAATATTAGAGACTTAAGAGACTTAATTTAATTGATTTTGTATAAAAATATAAAAATATAATAATACAAAAAATTAAAAAAAGAATATACGTTTTGGTTTTTTATTTATGAATTTCTTCTAAACACATCATATTTTTCAGATATTTATTAAACAAAAAACAATTAAAATTAGAGAAAAAATAAACACTTTATTTTTTTTTTATTTTATAGGATTGTTGTTTCCACTCTGTTTTTTTTTCCACGTTTCCTTTGTATTCGGGTTCTAATTTTGAAATTTGTTTTACAACATTTTTTCAGATATTTAATAATAAAATAATTTAAAAAAAGAATACTAATTTTTTTGT
Organism: Eristalinus aeneus; assembly: GCA_955652365.1. Classification (NCBI taxonomy): domain Eukaryota; kingdom Metazoa; phylum Arthropoda; class Insecta; order Diptera; family Syrphidae; genus Eristalinus; species Eristalinus aeneus. The sequence continues at coordinate 56,725,694 of OY019130.1, read as the reverse complement.
TTTTTATTTATAATTATTTACAGGTTATAAATCCTCTTTCTGCACAAACATTTTTTTTTACAGATATTTGTTAAAAAGTAACAATATTTATCAATAAAAATTATAGAAAAAAATAAGCATTTTGTTTTTTATTTGAAATTTTTATAGGGGATTGTTGTTTCCATTCTATTTTTTTCATTGCTGCTGCTGTTGATGTTGCTGCTGCTGCTACTGTTGAAGGGATTCTTCACAGTAAAATACTTCCATTTTTTGCTCCACGTTTCCTTCATGTTTGGGTTCGAATTTTTATCCATCGTTTTTTATTGAAGATTAGGATAGAACTGAATCCAATCATCAGAAAAATTTGATGGAGGAATTGAACGGTGGACACACACACACGCAGACAGGCGAAGTAGAGAGCAGATGCATGTTTAATCATGATTCCTTTGGGTTTAGCATGTTGAGGGTTATTTTTTTTCTTAGGAAATCGTCATGTTATAGGTTTGCATATAGTTTTGGATGTTAATTAGCTCCACATCTGAACGATATGTTGTATCTTGTGCTGTGAAGAGCTCAATTTCACCATTACTCATAATTCGCTCGGTTTCATATTCACGATATTCATAGCATTTTATATTCAGCGTGCGATTTTTATAATTGCTATCATACGTACAACGAATAGTTAGATATACATTATCATATTCTAATCGAAAGTGACGGTAGAATTTATTATCACTTTCGATGATGCCAGCTATATCCGTTTCTTTACGAATCAAGTTTTGTCTAAATGCTCCGATGGCCTCTTCAACGGTAAAATATTTATCAACGGGTTTGCTTGTTGTTGTTGATGATGTTGTTCTTAACTCAGTTGCTGTATCCGCTTGAGGTACATCCAAGGATGTGCTTATCTTCATCAGTTGGAATGACAAATCAATTTTGAGAGTGTCATTATTTGGTAAAATAACACTTAACTCTAGATTGCCTTTATTGTTGCCAAGAGTCGACATGTTTATTGGTATAGGACTGGCTTTTAAACAGCCCACAAGCAAACTGCAAAGCAAAAAAATGTACTTTTCCATTGTGAGCAGAAGGAGGAGGAGGAGGAGGAGGAGGAAGAAGTCCTACTTAGATGAAAGGTTGAAATAAAACTGAATAGAATTTAGTTGCAACAATGCTTTTTATTCATTCTTTCATAGAGTGACATAATTTTTTTTAACCGCATTACTCTTTTCTCTAACATGTAACATGCGCCGGTACATCTTGACAGTTTTCTGATAGCCAAATACATGTGTTGTAGTGTTCTCCATTTTTTGGTGTACATTTGTATTGGTTTAGTCTGCTATTACATTCTAGAATTTCTTCTAAATGTTCATCCAATATGTTCTCCTTGCAATCAATTAGGAATTGTTGAATACTCTTCAAGAGCTTCAAGCAATTAATGTTTGTCATGTTCAATTTCACTTAATTTATCTAAAAGTTCCATATCTGCAGCATCAATATCTATTGTTTTATTAAAATCATTAAATATACAAAGTTCATTGAATCGATTTGAGTTTCCACGCCTAATACCCTTATACGAGACACCTAATAACGTGATTGAGCCACCTTTTACTACTATTTTAGCGTGATCATTTACGTTAAATTCAAAAAGTATTGAAGACCAAAAATGAGGTAATGATTCTCCTTTGCGTAGACTCAGCAACTCGGATTCACAACCATTGTCAACGGTGATAGAAATAGTTAATATTGGGGAAGAAACATCCGCTTTAACTATTCGAAAATATTAAACACACGCGTTTACAACGACAGATTTGTACAATCACAATTTTGTTTGTACATAGTCAAATAATCATGACAACAAAATGTAACACACTGATCAACCTTCAATAATTGCTCCCTTATTTATACTTATATCCATATATCCGTAAATGAAAATTTTATTCCCATCTCTTTTGGGTGGTGGTGGTGGTGTTATAATTAAAAAGAACAAATTTAATAACAAAAAATAACTTGTTTATTTATTTTGTAAAGTAAGTATGTACATCATTTAAAATTTGAATTATATAGAAATTTCAAACACAAATGCCCACAGTTATACTCATTAAAATTTTGTTGTTGAGTATAATTATATTGAATGTTTCCCCCCAAATATTTGATAACTTCTCGAGGGGGTTGCAAATTTCCAAAGCTATCAAAGTACTCCTTGTAATCGTTATTCTTAATGTAAGCCACCCAGTGTGTTCCGAAACCGTGAGAAGAATCCAAATTGATAATACCACATTCAGTTTGGCTTGGTTGGTAGGGAATCCAACATAAAGACACCTCGGAAATGCGGTAAGAACTTGATATATTTCATCAAATCTCTATCGGTGAGGGGTCGTCTGGGTAGATTCCTTAAAAGTTTTTTTGATTCCGGGTTGTAAGATAAACCATAACCCTTCTTATAGGGTTTAAGATATAGTCCTCTACCCAAGGCAATGGCTTCCATAGTTTTATTATGACGATTCGCCTCTTCCAATTGTTCTTTAGCAGCTTTAGTTTCAGTTACTGCTCTTGCAATAGCACTTCCACCTGTTGCTAAGCCCGAGAGCTGTTAAAACTGGTATTAGAGGAAGAAAACCTCCAACCTTAGGTATAGGTATTATGCGAGGAATTTGAACATTTGGGTTATCACTATTGTTTCTCCTAAAGAAATCACCAATTATCTTGCGAGAAATTTTTATAGCGTTTTGAATGTCTTTTGGATTCTTTTCCTTGAGGATCTTTTTGGTTTTTTTAATAGCCTCATTGAAGATGTTTTTTCCACATGCTGATTTATTTTTTTCTTATATTTTCTTTTTGATACAGCCTTGAATATTTTATTTCCCATTCACTTTTGTCTTCATGGCATTTGTCACAAACCATGCGTTTGCCCGCTCAGTCAAACTACTATCTTTTGATTTAACTCTTGCCCAGGCTTTTTCACTTAATATTCGATCTGCTTCGTGACGTTTATTTATATCCTTTGAATGAGAGTAAGCAATATCGTGTTTTTTACATGCAGCATCCAATGGATTAATTCCCTCATCACCTCTAACTAGGCGTTTCTCAAGTTTTGTACCTGGTCCGCAAAATTGATAGCCTGGCAGATGAAGCTCTACTGGAAGAGAATTAAGTATACCATCTATCAGTCCTCCTCCTCCAACAAAGTCTCTATTATGAATGATTGAATTTCTGTAAAGTACAACCATTTCAACCAAACTTTGCAAACTGAACGTAAAGTAATAAAAAAGCATGACTTTTATATATTTAACGTCAGTTTTCAAAATGCGTTTCATGAAACAGCATACGAATCTGATTGTGCGAAATATTGATTTTGATACGAATACTTCATTGGAGAAAAGACATAGTTCTCTTCTACCGAATACAATCAGAGCCCTGATTGTTGGTTCATCGAATTGTGGAAAAACAAATGTTATGTTGAGTTTAATAGAAAGTCCCAATGGTGTGAAATTTAAAAATATATATATTTACTCAAAGTCACTATATCAACCCAAATATAAATATTTACAACAATTAGTGACACACATAAAAGGATATTTCACATTCTCTGACAATGAAAATGTTCTACCACCAGCTGAAGCCAAACCTAATTCAATCATCATTTTCGATGATGTTGCATGTGAGAAGCAAAATAATATGAGATCATATTTTTGTATGGGACGCCATAAAAATATTGATGCATTTTATTTATGTCAAACATATACACGGATTCCGAAACATTTAATAAGAGAAAATGCGAATATGATTGTGATGTTTAAGCAAGATGAATTAAATATAAAGCATATATACAACGATCATGTGGGAGCGGATATGAATTTTAGTGATTTTTTAAATATGTGTAGAGAATGTTGGAAAGATAAATATGGATTTCTGATTATAAACAAAGATGATCCTATAGAATGTGGACGTTATAGAAAAGGATTTGATATTTTCATTCGATTATAAATGTTTACTCTTCAGACTTTTCCATTTAGTATATAATCTGTTTTCAAGCTGTAATGTTATAACTGATCTGATGACTGATCTGATAACTGATCTGATAACTTATCTGATAACTGATCTGATAACTGATCTGATAACTGATTGGATAACTGATCTGATAACTGATCTGATAACTGATCTGATAATTGATCTGATAACTGATCTGATAACTGATCTGATAATTGATCTGATAACTGACTTGATAACTGATCTGATAATTGGAATTATTACATTTACAAGGATTTAATCAATTTATTATGCACAAAAATGTACAATTGTTAAAGGATGTCATAAATGCTAGAGAGGTGTTGAAGAAAAAATTTAGTAGTATCAAAGATCCTGGAAATATAACAGAAAGCCTCTTGGAGAACACTTTTAAGCCAATTACTAAACCTCTAAAGGAATAAGTACAAAGTACTCAGAAAAAAAATGATGGTTATACTATTGTAAAATCTGAAACCGAATATCCTAAAATGATTAAGAGTGAAATGAAAAATTATGATTATGATTATGATGGAAACATAAAGTGGAGGCCTGAATTTTTACAAGAATCTTCATCAAATATTAAAACAAGTACTCCTTTAAAAAAAACATTTGATACAAGTGATGATGAAAATACTTTCTTTACACAAATGGATGATGATGATGATTATGAAGATGATAACAAAAAAAATAGTAATCAAACATTACTTTTAAATTTATCACAATTAGAGCAAAATAAACATCTTGATACATTATACGGTCCTCATAGAGATTCGAATGATGAATGGAAACTGGGTAATACATCATTTAAATTGGAAAAAAATAAAATTTTAATTGATGATAATAGTTGGTCTCTTACACCTGGGCTCTTTGAATTATTATTTCACAAGGAACCTAAACACTATAATACTAATGACTTGCAAAACTATAAGAGTATTTTATTACAAACAAATGCGCATAAGCGTAGCTATAAACAGAATACACAAATCAAAGGAACGAGAGCTTACAAATATATACGTATTTTAAAACCCTTATTCAAGGACAAAAATGCGTCAAGTGTTCAAAAAGGATCTGGCTTAATGATGTCAGTACATAGTCAAAAACCTAATTATATATATTGGGATGATCCAAATGAGTTGGTAGACAGATTACGTCTTTTAATTTCATCACAATCAGCTGGTCATACAGGACACCAAAATGAAATAGTCTCTATCATTGAAGAACTAAGAGAAGGTAATATAATTATGTAGATTTCAACTTTGCGTGATCATTATCAAAATGAGTGTTGACAAGTTTGGTAGTTTGGTAGTTTGGACCATGATAAGAATATTAATCTTCACTGTAAACGATTGAAAAATTTGAGTTCACCTATTGATGATAATGATGCGATTACAAAGTTATTTGTTACAGATATTATGAAACAGATAACGTTGAAAGCTCAAAGAGAAAACACATTGCTGAAGAATAACATTGAAAAACAATTCCTTGAAACTCTTCAAAGTGAAAAGGAACAGATTGATAAAACAATAGAAAAACAAATGAATTATACTGAGGATAGGTTAAAAGGAATAGAAGATTACATATTTAATCAATTTATCAAACCGAAATCGATAGAAATTCTTGAAAAAAAATATAAAGCATGAATACTGCTGGTAATTGGGATGAGAAGAGAGGTATTGTGGATGAACTTCATAGAGCGGCTCGTAGAAATTTCCAGAGACGACGAGTGATAACAAAAGGTATAGATGATCTTTGGCAAGCAGATTTAGTAGAAATGGGTAACTATTCAAGCTTCAACAAAGGTTACCGTTTTCTTCTAACAGTTATCGATACTATTTCCAAATTCGCATGGGTTGTGCCACTTAAAACTAAAAAAGCTTCTGACGTCACAAAAGTTATGAAAAGCATATTTCTAAGGGGGAAACGATCACCAAAAAATCTTCAAACTGACGATGGCAAAGAGTTCTTCAACAAAGAATTTCACAAACTTATGATTACGTATGCAGTTAATCATTATTCAACAAGTAGTATCTTGAAGGCTTCAATAGTTGAACGATTCAATAGAACCTTAAAGTGTTTAATGTGGAAGGAACTTAGCTATAATGGAACTCATAAATGGTTAAACGGATACAAAAGCCTAATCGAGAAATACAATAACAAAAAACATCGAACAATTGGGATGGCACCAAGTAATGTCAATTCCTCCAATGAGAAACACATCTTGGACTCAGCCTACAACAATGTGAAAAAAAAAAAAATCTAAATTTCACATAAACGAACACGTGCGAATCAGTAAATACAAGCACACTTTTGAGAAGGGTTACACACCAAATTGGACAACAGAGATATTTAAAATTAAGACAATTCAAAACACAAATCCAACTACATATATTTTGGAGGATTATCAGGGAAACACTATCAAGGGAGGTTGCTATGAACATGAGCTGATGAAGACACAATATCTAAACAATTACCTAGTTGAGAAAATTCTACGTACCAGAGGTGATAGAGTCTTAGTGAAATGGTTAGGATTTTCAAACGAACACAACCTTATGGGTTAATAAAAATAATATATTGTAATACTAACACACACACACACATACATGTATACACATATATTTTCAACAAATAAAAAACTATTTAAAGACTTGCTTTCATACTGTTGTATTTTATTAGTTTATTACTCCTCGAAATGTCAATAACATTAACTTTATCGGGGGAGACCAATTAATTTGGATAGGGATTATAAGTGTGCACTTGTTGATTTTCACACATACAATTCTGTGCCAAACATTGACTTGGAAAACAACTTATTTCACATAAAAGATAAAGTCATTGAACTTCCTGTTGGTTCATATAAATTCGAAGATATCAGTAATTACTTACATGAAAAATATCTTCAAATTAACACAGATGGGAATCTAAACATAGAGCCTAACTATAATACACTCAAAACTGAAATCATCTGTGATGTTGATATAGATTTTACTCGAGAACGAAGCATTGGTTCAGTACTGGGTTTTAGTAGGAGAGTACTACGAGGAAAAAATTTTCATGAATCGGACATACCTATACGCATATCAAATATCAATGCGATACGTGTAGAATGTAATATTGTTGGTGGATCATATATTAATAATGCATCAGCTCATACACTCCATGAATTTTCAATAAATATTAGTCCTGGACATAAAATAGATGAGATTCCTAGAAATCTTATTTATTTACCGGTGATCGTCAGAGAGATAGGTTCTATTACAATTGAAGTTGTTGATCAAAACAGTAATCTTTTAAATTTTCGTGGAGAAACAATTACTCTTAAAATACATTTAAGACCAAAGGAGACATGATTATTTATAATAAAAACATTGCAAATAATAACCCTACCCTCACTTCACGACTAACCGCTAACCGGGTAAGAAGGACAACACAAAAGGATAAAACAATTCCAGAAAAAAAGGAATTGTCTGTTTACAATAAAAAATATCTACAATCAATAGGATTCCAGATTAAATAACAACAACATCAACATGAGTGAAATTTTAAACATCTCGCAAAAACCCATCAGCGATGAGAGCATTATAAAAAAAGAATTTCACAGTTATATACCATACTTACAATCGTTTAAAAATAATGATGAAATCAGAATATCTATTCAAAATCAAGACCTTTATTTACTTCCTTCTGAGAGCTACATTTATATTGAAGGATTCGTAACGCTAGATAATGGAACAAAGTCACCGAATATTAAATTGAGAAACAACTGTATACTTGTTTGATGAGATCCGTTATGAACTCAATGGAACTGAAGTAGATCGTACACGATATGTGGGAACGACAACTATGCTGAAAAATTTTGTTTCCTTAAATCATAATGAGAGCAACATGCTGAAAAATGCCGGATGGTTTGCGAAGGATAGTGATACTAAAGTCGAAAATGGTTATTTCAATTTCTGTGTACCACTTAAAATGGTTCTAGGTTTTGCCGAAGACTTTAACAAAATCAAACTCTAATCAATCAAATTCTAAACATGATCTAATATTAATGCGTTCAAAAAACGATACGAATCCTGTCTATTCAACTGACTCAACTGAAAAAATTCAATTAAATATTTTGAACATAACATGGAAAGTACCACACATACAGCTGGCTGATTTTTTAAAATTGAATATTCTCAAAATAATAAACAGTGGCAACTCCCTACCAATTACATTCCGAAGGTGGGATTGTAGTTTTAATCCTGTACTATCGCAAGGAGTGCATCACTTTTGGAATGTGAAACTTTCTCCTCAAAATGAGAGACCACGATTTATACTAATAGCTTTCCAAACATCAACCGGTCTTCACCATTGTGATTTGACAGATGTAAAAGTACACCTTAACTCTGACACATATCCATATGATGATCTTAATCTTAAAATTGAGCGTGCTCGATACGCTATTTTGTATGAAATGTATTCAAAATTTCAACAGAGCTACTATATGCGAGAACCTCAACCTTTGTTATCACGAGAAGAATTTATGAAAATAGCACCAATCATTGTGGTTGACGTAACACATCAGAATGAGGCAGTCAAAATGGGACCAATCGATGTAAAACTTGAATTTAAAACAGGAAAAAATATACCAGAAAATACATCAGCCTTTTGCATCCTCACACATGATCGATTTCTACAATATACCCCTCTTACGGGTGAAGTTAAAAGATTAATATAATTTTTTTGTATACAAAAATATTTATTGTTTTTTAAAGAATAAAAAAACACAAAATAGTACTACATATTATTGTTTTTCTTCTTCTTTAATCGAAATGCGTACGCGAAAACTTTTATCTATGGGCTCGAATCTGATTAGTATGTATTTCTGCATGTTGATTCCTTGTATGGTTGCATCGGACATATTGTTGAAACAAGAAACTTAATAAAAATGTTTATGTTTTGTTTTTTTTTGGTTATTTACCTGAAAATCCTGCAGATTGCAAACAACTGCTTTTCCATACTTTGTTGTGCAAACTTTAACACTTTCAATATCATATGCACGACCTTCAGTTAACTGACACATCTTTAGAGTAGACTTGAATGATCCCACCTCGACATCTTTTAATTCCTTTTGAGTGTTCATTGTGTGCATGGTAGAAACCTATTTGTAATTCATTGAATTTCTTTGTTTTTATATCATTTCTGAATAATAAAAGAAAAAAACTTCCCGATGAAAAAACAAAAAAAAAAAAAAAAACACCAAAACTCATCAACTATTGTTTATCTAAATTCAATTGTATGCGTTTTATTTTGATGCAAGTATACATAACCATATTTTTTTTTATTTATAGTTTCTTTCTGCTTCAAGAGGATGGGGAAAAACCCCTTCTTAGGCCAAGTGTTGGTCTTTTGCTTAGCGTTCGCTTCATTCTCATCATCCAACGATAAAAGGCTCGCTCTTCACTCAGGGCAATTTCTTCAATCGACGGACTCATTTGCACCAGCTCTTTATCGATGAGCTTATCCTCAGGATTTTCAATATTATCTACTGGTATGGTTTCGTAACAATACAAATCGGTTTTTTTTGATTGATGATGATGAGGTTTCTTCTTCTTCTTCTTCCGAGTCAAATTTCATGTTGATGAGCTCATCGAGTTGACAACCGAGTCCAGGCTCAATGTAAAATTCCGATGATGATGGTGAGTCTATAGTTGAAAACAACTCGTCGATTGAATTGCTTTGAGTTCTCTCCTCCTCCTCGGGATCATTGTAGTTACATACATCCTGTAGGAGGTATGACATCATACCTTCATCATAATCATCATCATCAGAAATCCAAATGTTGAAATCTTCCATAAATTGTTTATTCATTTATTTTGGATCAACCTGTTTTTGTTTGTGTAATAAAAAACAAATAAAAATCGTTTTCTAATAAATTGTAAAATGAAAAAATAAAACACATGAAATGATTTATGCATCATATATATTTTCAATATATACCGATAGAATCATACGTCGCTTATTGGTATTTTATTATGACCCCAAGCATATGTATGTATTCCATCATTACATATATACCTCTTGGTATCATTATAACTTAATGTTAACTTATTAATAATTTGTGTATAAATGTTATGTAACTTACTTCTAAATACATACATTGATTTGTATAGTACAGTTTTCTTAGATAAACATTTTCGATAGTCTTTTATGTCCAGGCGTTTAGTTACATTTGTTTTCACTCCCTTTACTTTTTTTACAACTTTACGAGTATCTACACTGAAAGAATACATTTTCGCTCGTAAACCAACAAATTCCAACATTTTCTTAGAATTATTTTCATCTTTAAATTTACCAAGAACTTTACCATTCATTTGTGGAAAATTATGTAAATTATCTAAGGGATATTCTGATGTATCAAATCTTGAATTATCAGAATCAATAACATCACTTTATATATCAGAATAAAAATCATCAGTCGTTATTGAATAAATAAATGAATCCGTATCCATATAGTGTAATTGTACTGACGCTCCAAACTTTTTCCGCATATAATTATAATGAAAGTCATACATTAACCATTTGGATAATTCTAGCACAACAAAACCTAAGTAAATCGGTTTATTATACTCTACTTTTCCCTTAATCATTTCAATGGCACACATATCCGCAGTAAATATAGAACAACTATGGTAATTAGGATGTGCAATAAGCTTCCTTGCACTGAAAGAGTTTTTGTGTACATCCAAATTTGTTACTATCTTCACATCCCTTCGCTTCTCTACATTTGCCATAGTTTTACCATAAACACTGTTATTCATTAATTTGAAAAAGTTCTTCTCAAATTGATTCTTAGCAATTTTCCTGTATTCAGTGTTAAGGTCTATATATTTATGTAACCAATTCGATTGAGTAAAGGATAATACCCCATGTACTTTAGTAACGGTTAATTCATTCTCAAGGCATTATTTTAAGTTTCTGAGGTGAATTACTTACTTTTTCGTATTATTCAGATTAGCTATTAACTTGGGAACTTTACCTAACCATATAAATTATTTCCATCTAAATACATTAGAAATTCACTTTTATTTTTATTATTTTTTTTTTATCATAGCTATCTACATACTTATTATTAGCATTTGCATATCTCTTACTACACTGACATAAACCACCGCGGATACCTTTTTAAAGAAATTAAACATGTCAATTTCTGTTAAAAGCTCCAATTTCATATTTGTTACCTTCAGCATTGCATCCCAAGATAAACCAGGTGATGTATAGCAGTAACACGGATCTAAATCGAATATTTTTATACAAACTTTACGGAAATTCTCAAAAACATCAGCCAACAGCAAAATATCACTCTTTAAATATAGTAGCATGTAATCTTTCACGGTTTTACAATTGAAATGCTCCCACACTCTTACAGCGTGTTTATAGTCGTTTTCCGAACAATCTTCATCCGGTATAGAATTTTGAAATTGGTGGAAGAAAGCCATGTTCTAAACGATCCCATGAATCAAGGTAATCATAGGGAAATACACCTTTCCTTACCATTAATTTAAATGAGTCATCATCATTTTTAAAAGCTATTCTGATTATAATGAAATCATCTTCTGTCATATTGTTCACCAAACTGCTTATGCTAGACTGAAGAAATCGAAAAGAATCTAAAAATCTCATTTCAAAGGTATCTGAAACCCGTTTGGAGAGTGAAATATAGTTCTCCTTATTTAAGGGAATTATTTTTATGTCACCTTGAATTTTACTTAAACTTTTCACAAATAAATGGCAATCATAACCGGAAAAATTATGTAAAAATATTGGAAAAAATGTTGGTATGCGAAAATCTAAATTGCACTGTGAATGTGCAGGTCCCCTATATTTACCGGTAAAGTGACAATGATCTCTTATTCTTACATCAGTTGATATAAAACTTTTTTCACATATACTGCATATGTACGGTGAAAGTCATCCTCAAGGTCCGTCAATGGAATCATCTGCTTTGGCTTCTTTATTACTTCCATATGGAGGTATGTTGAATCTTGAACAAGCATCTCAACAAATACATCTGGTGAATTTTCTCCTAGAATTTGTTTTTTTTTATTATTGATTGTTATATATATGGTTATTAAACTGAATCCTTACCAACAAATGATCTATGTATATTTAATTCATCATCAAATGAACACTTAATATAATATGAAAAAGCACATGGTATATGTTGTTGTACATTTGTTGTTGATGATGTATCTGGGTTCGGTATACAGTAACTCGTAGGAATTAGGATGGATTCAAAGTCGGCATACACAGTGAAGGGAACTGGAAACTTTTTTCGTTGACCTTTAAACTCCAATACATTGTTACCTCCTTCTGGCATTATCACATCCTTTCTGCCACATTCACTTCTGTGATTCTGTAGGATGAGCTCGTTTGGAAAACGTAGTAAACAACCGTTGCAGAGATACATTTTTCCATTGAGATGGGTGATTTGAGTACTCAATAATCGTGATATATTTTTAATGACCACATAATGCACTTCACTCCCATCGTAATTGTCATAAAAAAGCAAATTAATATGTTTTGTCTTTTCTTTACGTGTATGATAGTAGGACCCAATTATATGATATGTTTTATTGTTTACTTCACATCCAAAAACATTTACACTAATGTTTTGATTGTTATCTTCGAAAATTTTAACATCTTTAACATTCAGAGGAAATTGCATGTTCTTAAAACTAACCACTTTATCATTAACTATTACAGTTTCACTTTTTATATCATCTACTTTATACACTGATGGTCTATCATGGTGTTTTTTAACTTTACTATCAAGAGCCGCTATGATAGCCCATTTAAAACAATATTCATCATAGTTTTTCACATTTATACAAGCGTGTTTACACTGAATCTCTGCTGGTAATGGAAAATAAGATGATCCCCGAAGTGGTTCATATTTATTAATATTTATCTCAATTCTCAAAAATGATAACAAAGCCCATCCACTATCCCTTTCTTGGAACTCCTCCAGCTTCGTCTTGATGATTTTAATCATATCATTCAATTCTTCAGATATTTCGCCAACTCGTAAGATTGTACGCATCACCGTCTGCATACTCTTTGTACTTATCTCCATGTTATCATCATCATCATCTTTTAAATGTTTTACAAAATCACAAAATAACTCCATGTTAAATTTGAACGCTTTCATAATTACCACTTCACTTGTTAACAATTCTATTATCAAATCAATATATTTTTCAAACAATACATCTATGTTCAATATACTCTCATGCTGATTAGATATTCAAAATGTTTTAATTCTATTTTTAAAAGCATTCTCTATACAAGAAACATTTTCTCGAATAACTCTCTTAGCTTTTTCCTTATGAGTTATTTTTCTTTTGTGCTGATTCCAATAACTTTCATTTACATCCTCCTCACAAATCATGCATCGTTTATAAACGGTTGATCCTGTATATTTTCTCTTTGGAATTTGCTGCACTGTAGCAGCATCAGAAGTTTATGGCTGTGGATGTGGAGAGGGTTGTCTCTTTCTACTACACTTTTGCACTTTTAAATGTTCTTCTAAAGAAGATCCATCATTAAACTCCATATCACACACTTTACAATAAAACATTTCTTTAATAATGAACACTCACTCACGGAAAAGTAACGATTAACGTAAATAAACCGACGAAATTCACTTTTTATAACTTAAACATCAACTTTATTTTTTTCTAATCTCTATTAACTTACGTCAAACAGCTGCTGCTCCTCTTTAATGTACTGACACCGGTTTTTCACAACTAAATACAACCCAAAGTCAAATACAGTATTTATACACTTTCCACCCCATAGTAGAGTGGTGAAACATATTTCCTCAGCTCATTATCACTTATTTTTACACTCTAAAAACATTCTTCTGCTTCCTGTTATTGCTGATAAGCACAACACTACCAAATGACAAAACAAATTTTTCACACACCACATTGTGTGTTAGTTCCGCTTCCTCTCTTATTACTGATAAGCGCGCCTCTACCAAACGCCCACTAAATACAAGTGATGACCAACACCATCGCTGATAAGCGCCTCTAACAACTAACACACGCCACCAACAACCAACCAACCACGCACCACCAACAACTAACGACAAACGACGCCCCCCACACACACACGGCACCCCCTTATCATCAAAAAAACTAACCTACCACTAAAAAAAACACACGCTAAAACACATAAAAAAACACTTTTTCATTTTTTATGGAAAAAGTGGGCCAGAACTCTCATAAACTACCTTCTTCTGTTGCGTTGTCCCAATGGCTCGGATTCAAAGACTTTTCAAGCCGGAGCAGTGGTGTCCATACGCTCTACATGGCCTAGCCATCTTAAGCGTTGTATCCGTAGACGCTTGATCAGGGGCATGTCGCTGTACAGCCTATAGAGTTCGTCATTAAATCTTCTCCTCCAGATGCCATCAACGCAAACAGGATCAAAAATCGCACGCAAAACTTTTCTCTCGAAAAGACTAAGGGCTTCCTCATCCGCCTTTGCTACCGTCCAAGATTCATATAGTAGGAAGGGGATGATCAAGCTGTTATTTAAAGCGAGCTTTGTCCTTCGAGAGGGGGATTTATTACTCAATTGCCTCTTGAGCCCAAAGAAACAGCGATTGGCAAGAGTGATTCTGCGTTTGATTTCGGTACTGATGTTGTTGTCCCTGTTTACTGCGGAGCCGAGGTTACCTCGAAGTTTCTGCTGCCTAGTGTGACGCTCCGCTGTGTTCTTCCAATCACGTCAATGTCATCAGCGTAAGCTAGCAATTGAACTGACTTCTGGAAGATCGTGCCTCTGGTGTTGACTTGTAAGTTACGCACGATCTTCTCGAGGATGATGTTAAAGGAGTCACATGACACTGCGTCGCCTTGTCTAAAACCTTTTGTGACATTGAAGGTCTCGGTGAGTTCAGTACCGACCTTGACGGAGCAGCGAGAGTTCTCCATCGTCATCCTACACAATCTGACGAGTTTGGTAGGAATGCCAAAACTAGACATGGCACTGTATAGCTCGTCTCAATGCACACCGTCATATGCAGACTTGAAATCGACGAATAGGTGGTGAGTGTCAATTTGCATTTCTTGGGTCTTTTCCATGATCTGCCGTAATGTGAAGATCTGGTCTATTGTGGACTTCCCTGGTCTGAAACCACACTGATAGGGACCTATCAGGTTATGGACAAATGGTTTCAGACGCTCACACAATACGGCAGAGAGGATCTTGTATGCGATGTTCAGGAGACTAATCCCTCTGTAGTTGGCGCAGTCAAAGGGGTCTCTTTTTTTGTGGACCGGGCAAACTACGCTTAGATTCCACTCATCGGGCATGTTTTTCTCCGACCATATCTTACAGATGAGCTGGTGCATGCGCCCAACCAGGTCATCTCCAGCTGCTTTAAATAGTTCTGCGGACAGTCCGTCCGCTCCAGCAGCTTTGTTCGACTTTAGCTTGGATATTGCTATCTTCACCCCGTCTAAGTCGGGGGGACAGAATGCTTGTCTATCATCGTCTAAATTGAGTGGAACATTCTGCCTAACAGCGGGATTTGGGTCGTCATCGCCGTTTAGGAGTCTGCAGAAATGATCCTTCCGAATCTCAGCACAGACTGCGACTCTACTACTAGTTGTCCATTTTGGTCCCGGCAGGCCTTGGTCCGAACCTTGTATCCTCCGGATAGCTGTTTTACCTTTCGGTAAAACTTTCGGACTTCATTCCTGCCAAAGCACCTTTCCATTTCCTCGACCGCGCGCTTCTCATGCTCCTTCTTCTTCCTTCTGAGAAGCCGGTGCTCTTCCCTTCTTTTCTGTTCGTAGAGTTCACGAACAGCCCGCGTTGTTCGATGCAGCGTCGCCTTATAGGCGTCTTGTTTAGCTGCGTGTGCTTGCCTGCACTCGTCGTCAAACCATGGGTTCCTTCTGGGTAGTGACGTGAAACCCAGCACATCAGTGGCAGCATCTTTGATGGCTTCTTGATAACGTTTCCCTTTTTCTTCTATGCTTAGTGCAAGAAGCGTCGAACTCTGAGCGAGTTTCCGGGAGACTCGGTCGGCAAAGTTCCAAGCAATCAGCTGCGATTGTAGCTTTTCGACGTCAAACCGTTTTGGCCTTTCTCGACTCCGTTGCTCTCTCGATATCCGGGTTCTTACCTTGGCTACAACAAGGTGATGATCCGAGTCAATGTTTGCACCTCGGAAGGTTCGGACATCGAGAGTACTGGAGGAGTGTCTGACGTCGATCGCAACGTGATCAATCTGGTTGACGGTTGATTGATCAGGAGATCGCCAGGTTCCTTTGTGAATGTCCAGGTGTGGGAACCGCGTGCTAGCCACAGAGAGGTTTCACCCCGAGGCGAAGTCCAACAGCCTGAGTTTCCGGATGTGTTGTCGTGCAGGCTGTGTTTACCGATGACTCCAGCAAAGATGTCCTCCTTTCCCAGCTGAGCGTTGAAATCTCCTAGAACGATCTTGGCGTCATAGCTGGGGCATCGATCGTATGATCTTTCTGGGAGATCATAGAAGTCATCCTTGATGTTGTCATCCTTCTCCTCTGTCGGGGCGTGAGCGCATATTAGGCTGATGTTCCCGAATTTAGCCTTGATGCGGATTGTCATGAGGCGTTCACTGACTGGGTCGTAGCTCAAGACTTTTTGCCTAAGTCTGCCTCGAACAACAAATCCGCATCCGAATAAGCGCTACCTTCTCTCTCTATAGCAATTGCTGTAGTAGATATCGCAGTTCTTTATCGCTTTTATGCCACGCCCATCCCATCGCACTTCCTGGATGGCGGTTATGTCAGCTTTGTAGCTGTCAAGGGCCTCCGCAAGTTGTTCGGCTGCACGTGGCCTGTTAAGGGACCTCACATTCCACGTGCAAAACCGAAAATCATTGTCCTTAAAACGTTTGCTGGGGTCGTCAACAATTGATCCTTCACTATCCGAGGCGTGATGTTGTCTCTGAACTTCTGGGTTTTACGTGGTGAGGAAGTAAGGACAGGCCCATTATTTAAATCCTCAGGCAGAGGGGGTCGCATACATTAGTTCACCATACAACGGGTGTTGTGATGGCTATCCAGGGGGCGCCACTTGGAGGCTGTATGTCAACTTGACCTGTGCATTAACGAGGATTGCCTTGACAGCTCGCCATGTTGAGCGCAATCAACGACGTAATCTCGCGTGCATAGGCCCATGCCCCCTATTAGCGTTAATAAGCCTTCTTAAAAGTCACAAACCTCAAATTTGTTTTCTATGTGAAACCGTTTTGAACGCAAGACATAAACCTTCATTTGAAGGAACGCTTACTTATTACTTACTACGCAATGATGATGGCAGAGGTACTGCTGTCCTCAATAATAATGACTGTTGGCACTATAGTCCAAAGGGGGACCAGGGCCTAGCTTGCGCATCAACTACTCGTGTTGTGCGCGCTACTGTTCTCTTACGAGTAGAAAGGACCTACAGTTCTTTGCCGATTCCGAACGGCGAAATTTGAGAAGCTTTCTTAGAAAACTATTACCCTGTGAGTGTTGGCAGCAGCTCGAAAGAGGTAGTGCCGTGAAAAATTCGAAAAATTGGTGTTGAGTTGGGAATCGAACCTAGGCCCTTCGGCGTGTGAGCATCGCACTCTACCCACTACGCCACGGCGACCACACTACTGTCCTTATTGATGAAATTAAAGTTGAACCATTTCCATTCCATAGTGATATATTTTCTGCCTGCCTTGGCGTTCTAATTTGTAAAAATATCTCAGGAATTACTAAACGAATCCTTATTGGAAGCATTTATGTTCTAACAAACACTGGACAAGGACTATCTACAGAATTAGACAGAATTGCTGATATTATTAAAATGTTCGATGGAACAATAATAGGTGGCGATTTATTTCTCCGTTTAGCCCAGCCTATCCACAATCCTCATCAATACTGGATTATTTTCTTATATCCAGTTTGCTTTTAAAGGCACCAAATAATATTAATAATAGACGTTGCATAACATTTTCCACATTTTCAAATCATTACGGCATTGAAATTAATTTAGATATATTTGACGTTTACTTGATATTATTCTTACTTCAGTCCTTTACCAGCTTCCATAGAACTGATTGGGACGTGTTTAGAATGCAACTCCACAATAGGCTTTCAAGAGTGACAGTACCTATAGATAAGAATATAATTATTGAAGAAATTGATGAAATTGTAGACAACGTAAGTCGAAATATAGTTTATTATGTACAAAACAACTCAACTATTCGAAATGCAAAATATGTTAAGTACCGAAATATATCCGAATTTACTAAAAATCTTTTGGTAATTCGAAATATTTGGTTAAGAAAACTTAAAAGAATCTTGCATAGATACCTAAATAGGCACAATTCGGAATATCAAGAGCTTCATTCCCAAATACAATGTCTCAGCAAAATAATAAAGGAATGAGTTAAATATGACCTGGATCAAGAGTTTAGAACACGCTTGAATAAAATTAAACCCTCTCCGCAAGCTTTTAAGGAAATTGATAAAATAACCGGTCGAAAAACGTTTGGGGCTGATATTGTCCATGTTGTTTTGAAAAATGAAGGGCAGGAGCTGTTCGATATTGAAAGTAAACTAGATGCATTCAGACCTCTATACGCAAACACTTTTTCAGACCGCACACTTTCTTTCGATTTGAATTTAAATAATGAAGTATCTTCAAAAGTCGAAGAGTTTTATAATTCTCACCTCGGTGTTCCCTTAACAACAAGCGAATACAGCATCCAATCAAGTGTCCTTACCTTTTACTACCCAACAGAAAATAAGTGTATTTAGAAGCAATTTAAACAATAAAAAGTCTTTTGGACTTGACAAAATTTCAAATTTTATTTTAAAGAAATGTCAACTTTGTCTTGATCTTATCCTCACTTGTCTTTTTAATCACTGCATTAACAATGGAAATTTATCAACCGCATGGAAACAATCCCAAACAATAATGCCAATAGCAAAAAAGAATAATGCTGCAAACATTAAAGAATTCCGACCTATATCGCTACTGTCTAACATTGGAAAACTATTTGAAAGAGTTATAGCAGAAACCCTTGTCAGCTTCCTCGACGATTTGAACATTGTACCACACACACAATTTCGTTTTAAGAAAAAAACACTCAACAGAGCATTGCCTTTTGTTGCTAAATGATAAAATTATATCTATATATATATATATATATATTATATATTATATATTATATCTGAGACAAAGAAAATGAACAGTTGTTCTGGATACTGATTTAGAGGCAGCTTTTGCCTCTATTTGGCAAAAAGGAGCCTCTCATAAGAATTATAATAATTGTTGTTGATTCCAAAACAGCATCCATTGCTATTGGATCTGAGCTCTCATAACCTTTCTCAGTTCTATTGGGAGTTGCTCAGGGATCCTTACTTGGTCCTAAATTATTTAATATATTTCTGCATGATATACCTTTTTTCACCTTTGAATACGAACCTGAGGCGCTTTTGTACGCAGATGACTATTTGCTATTTCCTATTTGCTGCTAGGCCGAACATTGCATTAAAAAAAATAAAACACGCTTTCACGGCCTTACTGTCGTATTTTAAGTCTTGGGCTTTGAACATAAAAACGGAAAAATGTGGGCTCACCTGTTTCAAAAAGTCGAATGGAAAAGGACACCGAAAAGCAGTTAAAGAAAGCAAGGAATTATGCTTGCGCATTAAAATTAAATTCTTCTTCTTCTTCTTGTGGCACTACAGTCCGGGGTGGACCTGGGCCTCAACCAACATCCCTCTCCAGCCAGCACGATCTTTCGCCAGCTGTTTCCAGTTGTGCACTCCAAATTGGTGGAGGTCCATCTCCACTTGCGTGCGCTACTTCAGTCTAAGTCGTCCTCTGTTGTGTTGTCACAATGGCACGGATTCAAAGACTTTTCGGGCCGGAGCAGTGGTGTCCATACGCTCTACATAGCCTAGCTATCTTAAGCGTTGTACCCGTAGACGATTGACCAGGCGCATATCGCTGTACAGCCCATAGAGTTCGTCATTAAATCTTGTCCTCCAGATGCGATTAACGCAAACAAAACATTTTCTCTCGAAAAGACTAAGGGCCTCCTCATTCGCCTTTGCTAACGTCCAAGATTCCACGCGATAAAGTAGGACGGGGATGATCAAGCTGTTATATAAAGCGAGCTTATTCCTTCGAGAGAGGGCTTTATTATTCCATTGCCTCTTGAGCCCAAAGAAACAGCGATTTGCAAGAGTGATTCTGCGTGCTGAGGTAGACGCACCGAGGTAGACGAAGTCCTTGACTAGCTCGAAGTTTCTGCTGCCTAGTGTGACTCTCCAGACCCATTTTAGCCGCTTCCACTCAAACTGACTTCTGGAAGATCATACCTCTGTTGTTGACTTTTGAGTTACGCACGATCTTCTCGAGGATGATGTTAAAGAAGTCACATGACAGTGCGTCGCCTTGTCTAAAACCTTTTTTGACATTGAAGGTCTCGGTGAGTTCAGTACCGACCTTGACGGAGCAGCGAGAGTTCTCCATCGTCATCCTACACAATCTGACGAGTTTGGTAGGAATGCCAAAACTAGACATGGCACTGTATAGCTCGTCTCAATGCACACCGTCATATGCAGACTTGAAATCGACGAATAGGTGGTGAGTGTCAATTTGCATTTCTTGGGTCTTTTCCATGATCTGCCGTAATGTGAAGATCTGGTCTATTGTGGACTTCCCTGGTCTGAAACCACACTGATAGGGACCTATCAGGTTATGGACAAATGGTTTCAGACGCTCACACAATACGGCAGAGAGGATCTTGTATGCGATGTTCAGGAGACTAATCCCTCTGTAGTTGGCGCAGTCAAAGGGGTCTCTTTTTTTGTGGACCGGGCAAACGACGCTGAGATTCCACTAATCGGGCATGCTTTCCTCCGACCATATCTTACAGATGAGCTGGTGCATCCGCCCAACCAGGTCATCTCCAGCTGCTTTAAATAGTTCTGCGGACAGTCCCTCCGCTCCAGCAGCTTTGTTCGACTTCAGTCTCGATATTGCTATTTTCACCTCATCTAGTCCGGGGGACGGAATGCTTGTCTATCATCGTCCAAATTGAGTGGAACATTCTGCCTAACAGCGGGATTGGGGCCGCCATCGCCGTTAAGGAGTCTGCAGAAATTACCCTTACAGATTTTCAGCACAGACTGCGACTCTGCTAGGAGTTGTCCGTTTTGGTCCCGGCAGGACTTGGTCCGAACCTTGTATCCTCCGGATAGCTGTTTTACCTTTCGATAAACCTTTCCTTCTCCTCAGCCCTCGTTGTTCGATGCAGCGTCGCATCGGTTGATTGATCAGGAGATCGCCAGGTCGTTTTGTGAATATTGAGGTGTGGGAACCGCGCGCTACCCACAGAGAGATTCCGCCCCGAGGCGAAGTCCGACAGCTTTACTCCGTTTTCGGGTGTGTTATCATACAGGCTGTGTTTACTGATGACTCCAGCAAAGATGTCCTCCTTTCCCAGCTGAACGGTTAAATCTCCTAGAGCGATCTTCGTGACATCTGGGGCATCGATGGTACGTTTTTTCTAGGAGATAATAGAAATCATCCTTGATGTTTTCATCCTTCTCCTCTGTCGGGGTGCGAGCGCATATTAGGTGTATGTGCCCGAATTTAGCCTTGATGCGGATTGTCATGAGGCGTTCGCTGACGGGGTCGTAGCTCAAAACTTTTTGCCTAAGTCTGCTTCGAACAACAAATCCGCATCTGAATAAGCGCTGCCTCACGCACAACCCACAGACTTGACCTATGCACTAACGAGGATAGCCTTGGCAGCTCGCCATGTTGAGCGCAAGCAATGACGTTACCTCGCTTGCACAGGCCCATGCCACCCATTGAAAATAAATCAGTTCCATTAAAATCCAAGACAAAATATTTAGGTATTTATTACCAAAACAAGTTTAAGTTCAATAAGTTGCATCGAACAAAGCGAAAATGGCTACTTCTATTTTTAAAAAATTCTATCGTCAAAACATTTATTCCAAAACACTTGTAGGGCCTATTATTTCTTATGGTTTTAGTATCTGGTTTTCTATTCCTCCAATCTCAGCAAAAGAGTTAGAAAAATTTTAAAGAACAATCTTACGTTGTTGCACTGGTAAATATCGTAAGCCATACAAAAAATGGTTTTCATATTATACCTTGTATAACTTGATAAAGGTTAGACCTCTAATGATATTTATGACAACTTTATTAAAAATCAGACTTCGTTCAAGTGCTAGCCATCCGAATCCACTTGTTAAAGGATTATGGGATGCAAAAGTTGTTAATGAAAGTACAAATCACCACTATTATCAATCACCATTTAACCTTTTGCATGATAGAAATCGATTC
Organism: Eristalinus aeneus; assembly: GCA_955652365.1. Classification (NCBI taxonomy): domain Eukaryota; kingdom Metazoa; phylum Arthropoda; class Insecta; order Diptera; family Syrphidae; genus Eristalinus; species Eristalinus aeneus. The sequence goes on along the minus strand of OY019130.1, from coordinate 56,703,305 downwards.
TTAATAGAATCTGAATTAAATAATCCACTAACTTTGCATTTTTATGAGCAAGCCTCACAAAATGTCCTAAGAGGTTAATATTTTTCTTCACACAAAATTTTAACATTTCTTTAACAAATAAGCGAACAAAAAGTAAAACAATATTAGGTATTAGTTAGTATAAGTCATGAGTTTATTTTCCCAATATATTTATGGTATGTATATCAAGAATGAAGTAACTGCTTTCCTGAACTTATACCAACTTCTATAAAACATCAGAAACAAAAGGAACTGTTCAAAAATTTAAAAAAATTTAAAAAACAAATTACGTTTATGCATTTAACGCATCATCTGTTATTTAAGTTTTATTAGTCTTAAGTTTAGCCTTTAAGAGTCACAATGTATGCCGGGAGCAAGCGTACGACTAATTGATTTGAGAAAAACATTTTAAACTATGTAAGCTTATATAAGAAAAACTATAAAAAGTGTTTAGTAACAATCATTTATAAGCCAGACATACTTATAATAAAAATAATAATATACATAATAAAGTCGGCATCATCAAAACACTGTAATCAAAACTCAACTTGTGAATTTAAGTCTCGATAAAGAAATGAAAATGAAAAATGAAAAAAAAGCAATTTGTTTTTATTAAGGCACGTTTCTCAGGAGTGCAATGCACATCACGACCCGTTTTACTTTGATAACAACTTTGCACTTCGGAATATTATCTTTTAATAATTACAATAATATGTGTAGAATTAGTTTCTAACCAAAAAATGTTCAAAAGACTAGTGTACACTTTGAAAACCCTCCTCAGAATGACGTGGTGCTATTATTTTGCACATTTAAATTCGACTACATTTCCGGTAACGGGGCCTTTGTTAATGACAGGATGCATTTTTTCATTGTCTTGTATATGGGTTTTATAATTTGATGTTGCAATAAATATTGTTCGGACTAATCAATCAGGAATTTATGTATAATAATAATAATTTCTTTATTCCTTTACAAAATTAACAACATATACATTTTGATACAATTTAATTTGATTTTGATCAATTTACAAATTGATTCTATACTATATATATAATAGTATATATATATAATACATAGTTTCGTATTATCTATTGTCAAAGACAATTGGCGATTTTAAATATCACTGTATTAACAACTAATACAAGATTATTGATGGGAAAGAGAAATACAATATTAATTCAAAGATAAATGGAGTAATAGAAATTAAAAAATAACAAAAGAAAAAAAAAATAACAAAAGAAAATTTACAGTAAAGGAGTAAAAAACAAATCTATTTCATTATGATTAAAAGAGAAGAGCCAATTTTTGACATTATTTAAAAATACTGGTTTCTTTCTCTCACACTTAAGATTCAGAGGTAATAAATTAAATACGCGTGGGGCAGTAACATAAAAGAAACGTGATAAATGAGGCTTATGTTTAGTTGGAATAGTGACGACGTGTTTGAAATTGATGCGTACTTTGTATTTTTGATTAAGTCTTTCATGGTAGTAGCCGGAATTGTCAAAAAAAAATACCTTATAGCAGCACAGATAGCTTAGTGGGAGAATATTAAGGAATTTGAAAATTTCAGAACTGGGTGTTGTACGATTTACTTTGGTCATAATTCTTATTGCATGTTTTTGTTTAATTAAAAGTGGTTCCATTTTATGGCATAATAACATAAAATTTCATACTGTATTTTTGAGATGAGAAGACCATTATATACTAGTTTTAAAATTTGCAAATTGTAGTAAAGTCTAAGATAGTACATGCGTCTAATAATTTTATTTAAATATTGTTAAAGATAAGATGTATGTGTTGTCCAAGATAATTTACTGTCCCAAATTATGCTTAGGTAATTAAAACTATCAGGGGGCATGGGCCTGTGCACGCGAGTTAACGTCGTTGATTGCGCTCAACATGGCGAGCTGCCAAGGCTATCCTCGTTAGTGCACAGGTCAAGTTGACATACAGCCTCCAAGCGGCGCCCCCTGGATAGCCATTACAACGCCCGTTGTATGTTGAACTAATGTATGCAGCGAGCCCCCCTGCCCGAGGGGTTAAATAATGGGCCTGACCTACCAGTCTGTGGGTTATGCGTGAGGGTAACTTCCTCACCACGTAAAACATTATTAGTTCAGAGACAAGAACATGCCTCGGGTAATGAAGGATCACCCGTTGACGACCCCAGCAAACGTTTAAAGCACATTGATTTTCGGTTTTGCACGTGGAATGTGAGGTCCCTTAACAGGCCACGTGCAGCCGAACAACTTGCGGAGGCCCTTGACAGCTACAAAGCTGACATAACCGCCATCCAGGAAGTGCGATGGGATGGGCCTGTCATAAAAGCGATAAAGAACTGCGATATCTACTACAGCAATTGCTATAGAGAGAGAAGGCAGCGCTTATTCGGATGCGGATTTGTTGTTCGAGGCAGACTTAGGCAAAAAGTCTTGAGCTACGACCCTGTCAGTGAACGCCTCATGACGTTCCGCATCAAGGCTAAATTCGGGAACATCAGCGTAATTTGCGCTCACGCCCCGACAGAGGAGAAAGATGACAACATCAAGGATGACTTCTATGATCTACCAGAAAGAACATACGATCGATGCCCGAGCTACGACACCAAGATCGTTCTAGGAGATTTCAACGCTCAGCTGGGAAAGGAGGACATCTTTGCTGGAGTCATCGGTAAACACAGCCTGCACGACAACACATCCGGAAACTCAGGCTGTTGGACTTCGCCTCGGGGCGAAACCTCTCTGTGGCTAGCACGCGGTTCCTACACCTGGAAACTGACAAAGGGACCTAGCGATCTCCTGATCAATCAACCGTCAACCAGATTGATCACGTTGCGATCGACGTCAGACACTCCTCCAGTATTCTCGATGTCTGAACCTTCCGAGGTGCAAACATTGACTCGGATCATCACCTTGTTGTAGCCAAGGTAAGAACCCGGATATCGAGAGAGCAACGGAGTCGAGAAAGGCCAAACCGGTATAATGTCGAAAAGCTACAATCGCAACCGATTGCTGGGAACTTTGCCGACCGGGTCTCCTTGAATCTCGCTCAGAGTTTGACGCTTCCTACACTTAGCATAGAAGAAAAATAGAAACGTTGTCAAAAAGCCATCAAAGAAGCTGCCACTGATGTGCTGGGTTTCACTTCACCACCCATAAGGAACCCATGGTTTGACGACGAGTGCAGACAAGCGCACGCAGCTAAACAAGACGCCTATAAGGCAACGCTGCATCGAACAACGCGGGCTGTTCGTGAACTCTACGAACAGAGAAGAAGGGAAGAGCACCGGCTTCTCAGAAGGAAGAAGAAGGAGCATGAGAAGCGAGCGGTCGAGGAAATGGAAAGGTGTTATGGCAGAAATGAAGTCCGAAAGTTTTACCGAAAGGTAAAACAGCTATCCGGAGGATACAAGGTTCAGACCAAAGCCTGCCGGGACCAAAACGGACAACTCGTAGCAGAGTCGCAGTCTGTGCTGAGAATTTGGAAGGATCATTTCTGCAGACTTCTTAACGCCGATGACGGCCCAAATCCCGCTGTTAGGCAGAATGTTCCACTCAATTTGGACGATGATAGACAAGCATTCCGGCCCCCCGACTTAGACGGGGTGAAGATAGCAATATCCAAGCTAAAGTCGAACAAAGCTGCTGGAGCGGATGGACTGTCCACAGAATTATTTAAAGCAGCTGGAGATGACCTGGTTATGAGCATGCACCAGCTCATCTGTAAGATATGGTCGGAGAAAAGCGTGCCCGATGAGTGGAATCTCAGCGTCGTTTGCCCGGTTCACACAAAAGGCGACCCCTTTGATTGCGCCAACTACCGAGGGATAAGTCTCCTGAACATGGCATATGAGATCCTCTCTGCCGTATTGTGTGAGCGTCTGAAACCGTTTGTCCATGACCTGATAGGTCCTTATCAGTGTGGTTTCAGGCCAGGGAAGTCCACAATAGACCAGATCTTCACATCACGGCAGATCCTGGAAAAGACCCAAGAAATGCAAATTGACACTTACTCGTCGATTTCAAGGCTGCATATGACAGTGTGCAGAGAGACGAGCTATACAGTGCCATGTCTAGTTGTGGCATTCCTACCAAACTCATCAGATTGTGTAGGATGACGATGGAGAACTCTCGCTGCTCCGTCAAGGTCGGTACCGAACTCACCGAGACCTTCAATGTCAAAAAAGGTTTTAGACAAGGCGACGCACTGTCATGTGACTTCTTTAACATCATCCTCGAGAAGATCGTGCGTAACTCACAAGTCAACACCAGAGGCACGATCTTCCAGAAGTCAGTTCAATTGCTAGCTTACGCTGATGACATTGACGTGATTGGACGAACACAGCGAGCCGTCAATGAGTCGTTTGCTGGCATTGAAGCGGAAGCGGCTAAAATGGGTCTAGTGGTAAATGAGGGCAAAACGAAGTACATGCTGTCATCAAGGAAGGACACACAACATCGACGTCTCGGACGGAGCGTCACACTAGGCAGCAGAAACTTCGAGGTAGTTAAGGACTTCATCTACCTCGGCTCCGCGGTAAACAGGGACAACAACATCAGTACCGAAATCAAAGGCAGAATCACTCTTGCCAATCACTGTTTCTTTGGGCTCAAGAGGCAATTGAGTAATAAAGCCCTCTCTCGAAGGACTAAGCTCGCTTTATATAACAGCTTGATCATCCCCGTCCTACTTTATGGCGCGGAGTCTTGGACGTTAGCAAAGGCGGATGATGAAGCCCTTAGTTTCTTCGAGAGAAAAGTTCTGCGTGCGATTTTCGGTCCTGTTTGCGATGATGGCATCTGGAGGAGAAGATTTAACGACATGCGCCTGGTCAAGCGTCTACGGATACACCGGTTACGATGGCTAGGCCATGTAGTGCATATGGACACCACTGCTCCGGCCCGAAAAGCCTTTGAATCCGTGCCATTGGGACAACGCAACACAGGACGACCTAGACTAAAGTGGCGCACACAAGTGGAGAAGGACCTCAACCAACTTGGAGTGCGCAACTGGAGACAGCTGGCGAAAGATCGTGCTGGCTTGAGAGGGATGTTGGATGTGGGCCAGGTCCACCCCGGACTGTAGCGCCACAAGAAGAAGAGGAAGAATTTAAAACTATCAACACACTCTATTTTAAAACAATCCTCACTACAGTTTAGATCTGCATTAAGAGTTGATACACCAGACATATTTGAATGAGTCAAGAAAAAAACGTTGATAAATAAATTATGGTTCTTGAACCATCTTATCAAAATATCTAAATGATTATTTACATCGGATAGTAGACTTAGATATTTGCTGCTTGCATGCGAAATGGCTGTATCATCAGCGAAGGCTGTAATTTTTTCATTAAAAGGCTGATCGTTTAACGAATTTACATATGCAAGAAACAATATCGGACCCAATACAGAACCTTGATTAACACCAATGCTAGAAACACTTACGGATCTGAATACTTATTGAATTTTTGCCACTTGCTAACGATTTAATAAGTACGAAGTAAACCAATCAAGTATGAAATCTCTAAGGTCCGCATTAAACAATTATTTTAGCAGTATACGGTGGTTAACCATTTTAAAGGTTTTCGTTATGTCAATAAAAAGACAAGCAGGGATTAAGGATGAGTACAAACTACAATATACCACATTTTTCTAGTCAGTTTCAATAAAGCACTTTGCGTAGATCTACTATGTCGAAAGCCAAACTGAAGATCGCTAAAAAAGTGGGTCTTATCTAGAAAGGCTAACAGTCTACGTTTAATACCCTTTTCGAATACTTTTAAAAAAAACTGACAAAAGAGAAATAGGGCGATAGTTGATCAATACCCTGGTGTCATCCTTTTTACGCAAAGGTATTACCACTGCAGTTTTGAGACAGTCCGGAAAAACATCTTTGAACACACAATTGTTAAAAATAAAACAAAAAACGTCTGAAATCTGAAACGGAATGCTTTTTAATACCTTATTTGATATATTATCAGATGATGAAGAACTAGACGGCTTAAGAGAATTTATAATTTTTTGTATTTCAAGGGGTGTAAATTCCTCTAAGAAAAAACTTTGTTTTATTTCTGTACAGTATTGTCAGTAAAATACGCAGAGTTAGCATTAGGATTTTTCTGATTAGGACCAATTTTGGAAAAGAAAGTGTTAAATAAATTGGCAACTTCTAAAGGTGGAGCCTTTCTCTTTCTTCAGGACGATTAATCAAGTCTTCGATTAAAATCAAATAAAGACATTAAAGACAAATTCAGAAAGGATATTAATATTCAAGTCACCTAGCAGGACTATATTTTTATCGTTCTTACATTCCAAAAACCCTAGAAACTCATCTAAAAAAGTTTTAATGCTACAGGTGTCCAATCTTTAAATATAAATAAACCAAAACTGTATACCAGAAATCAAACAACTAACACGGCTGCCATTTATATTTCGGGATTAGAGAGGAAGAACAAATATTAATCATCGAAAATAGCTTTATTGATTTTCAAAATATTCCCCATTAAGACCTATACATTTTTGCATGCGTTTGAATCAATTGTAGAAGCACGCTTGCAACTGTTAGTGAGGTATCTCCAAACCATGCTTTCTGTACGCATCAGCCGCTTCTTCAGATGTCAAAAACGTTGACCTCTCTTTTTATATTTTACGTACGGGAATAAAAAGAAGTCATTCGGTGCCAAGTCAGGACTATACGGCGGATGATTCATCAAATCGATGTTTTGAGTGCTAATAAATGCAGTTGCTTGAGCCGATGTGTGAGAACTCGCATTGTCGTGGTGAAAAGTGATCCGTCTTCGGCGGTTGGTTTTCCCGATTTTTTGGAAGAGAACTGGCAAACAAATAGTTGGGTTTGGCTCAATTAGAAATTGACAAATACAGTCGATTGCTGTTTACTTTCGGGCTCATACGCATATATCCACGATTCATCACCTGTCACGGTGTCATAAATGTGTTTCGTATTTTTGAAGCATTTCATTCGACTATTCGTCTTGGAGTGAACTACAACAGATGTCCTTGATGAAGTTTCATCGCCAAAAATTAATTAAGTTCATCGATGCACTGTTAATCCACTTCGAAAGTTTTAAAAAAAAATCATACGAAAATTTTCACCGTTTAATTACATTTTAGGGCGAGATGAATCTTTTAAGTTACTGTAAATAACACAAATAGCGCTCGTGTGTCAACACGCTCTGAGTACGTATAACCTCGAAAATGTCAAACCTTACGATAGAGCTGACAGTTGCCAAATTGCAACACTAGGGTTCCCGATATATAAAAGGCAACCTTCGTAAAAATATCTGCTCTTGCCAATTTATGTTTCCCAACTATACATTTTTAAATGTTACTGTTATAAAATACTGCAACACCACCGGCAGCATTGCAAACAGCATCAAAGGTGAAATTAGCAATTATATTATTAAATTCATACTTTTCTTCTTCAAAAATCCACATTTCCGAAAGAATAATTATATCTGGTAAATGATCCATTGGTGTAAGATGAGTGAAAAAAGTACTAAAATTTGATCTTATGCTACGAATATTTTGGTGGACAATTGAAAAATGGTCAATAAGAAAAAAATTAGAACCATCAGAATAAGGCTAGGAAAAATCTAAGTTTATACTTAAATCATATTGAGGATCAACAAATAAGTTAACAAATCTATTTTCGTTTATATTTTAGAAAGAAAGAAAAATTTAATTTAATCAACTTCAAATTAAGAAAAATCCTCAAGAATGCTTTATGTAATTCTTCTTTTGTTTTTTCGCATCGTCGCATCATTTTTCTCTTAACATTGAAAAATTTTACACAGAGAATCGAAGAGCTAACTCTGTTGTTGTTGAAAGGTTTGATACTCTTAACGTAACATGAGTGTATTGATCTGTTGCCGAATTCTTCTTCCATAACAGCTGAGAGTAATTTGTTTACATTGTCTTTCACATTTGAATTACTGACATTAGGAATTTCAATTATGTTAAGTGAGGACTGTTTCTCTCTCTGCTCAAAGAAACTAACCTTTATCTCTCCTTCTTCTTCTTGGTACAGACCGGGGTGGACCTGGGCCCCAACCAACATGCCTCTCCAACCAGTACGATCTTTCACCAGCTGCTTTAGTTGCGCACTCCAAGATGGTTGAGGTCGTTCTTCACTTGTGTGCGCGACCTTAGCCTAGGCCGTAATCTGTTGCGTTGTCTCAATGGTTCGGATTCCAAGACTTTTCGGGCCCAAGCAGTGGTGTTCATACGCTCTACATGGCCTAGCCAATTTAAGCGTTGTATCCGTAGGCGTTTGGAGAGGTGTTGCAGTGGGTCATGCCACAGGGGCAGCTTCGATGTTGAGGAGGAGGACGGCGGCATGCTTGTCGTTGCTCGGCTAAGCTCGACGGACGGGGGCGGTTCTAGTCCACTCCTCAGACATCACCCAATTGCACACAAAAGAAATCATGCCTGTTCTAGCTAAGGGAAAATAGAACGAAGGGGACCAAAATGTTGAAAGAGAAAAGAGAGACTAATACCCTAGCCAGACTGCGGACGGACATCAAAGATAGTGAAGAAAGTGGGAAAGGAAAGGCAAGAGAAAGGCGTTCAATTTGCCTATGCCTTCACCAACAAATAAGGCCGGAAGGGGCACCACGGGTCTAGCTACCTAACCTACACTAAGCCTAGACTAACCTACCTACCTTCAAATTAAATCTACCCTATATCTATACTAACTTAAAACTACCTAACCTAAGCCCTACTCGCCAATAACGCCCTTCCAGCGTCATTTGCCAGTGGAGGTTCGTTGAGAACCTAAGGGTGCCTGATGTTATTGGCACTATTCGCCTGCCCACCCCTCATGTCACCGATGACATGACCAATGCTATCTCCCTTGGCGGTTTTGCGGGAGATAGCCCCTCAGCGGAGACGTTAGCCACGGCCTAACGCTCCACCCCGTCCACTAACCCAAGAAGGACGGCCTTCCCTTAACTCTACACACACATTTCGGCAAAAACGAAATTACTCCATTTTAAAATAAAACACACACACTCATTATAAAATATACAATTCCAGTTTTTTATCTAGCCGAAAAAGGAAATATATTCAAACTTAGCCCCTAACAAGAAAAACTTAACAGAACAATTCAGAAAAAGAAAGAAAGAAAAAAGCAACTTAAACTAAAGAAAACTGAAGAAAAAAATCCAAACAAACTTAGAATAAAATAAAATGCATATATAGGAATGAAGCAAAAAAAAATTAATTTAGGAGAAATTCAAACTTATAGGCTGGGTGGTAACCCTGGCTACAGCACTACGGACAATACACTACATGGACTAATGTCTCCAACTACGAGACGTTTACTCACAGGTTATTTCTTGTCCCCCGACGTCCTGCGCGCAGCACGGTGAAGGATCCCCCTGGAATTATTTTCGATAATTGTGGGGTCTCTGCCCTCTTTTCGCGAACACTCACGAACGAATACTAGAGCCAGGTTCACAAGAAATTCACAACTAATTAATTAAATTAATTAAATTAAAAACTAAAGCAAAACTTATCAACTATACTTAAGCTACAAAAATTCAATTATGTTCAACACAAAAAAAACTATTCTCTAGTCCTGGCTTCTTTCGAAGTTTTCGGCTTCCTCTGCACTGGTTCGGGTTCCCGGACTTCCGTCAAGTCACAGCACTTTGGTTTTCAATTGAGTGGCACTTCACTTCTTCACCACACTGTAGTGGAGCGAACCTTGATACTTCGTATACTGTGTATATGTATATATTGATCGCGGCGAGGTCAGTGGGGCTTTTCAAGTATATATATATATATATGTAAATACGTATGCACACCCTTTGTCACTGTTTATCTAATTAAACAATTTTTGTCGTTGGGATATGTTATAATTTCACTTGAACTATGCACTTTTGCACTTTGTGTGTGCCTTTGTTCTTTGTCCTCCCTTCTTTTTGTTTTTGTTCGAAGGTTCTTCCTTCTTTTATTTTAATATTACTTTCCACTTTTTTTTTTTTGTTTTTTTCTGTTCGCTTTTAAATTTTTCTGCACCTTTTTTCAAACAAGAACTCCCTTTTTTTTTTTGTTTTATCACAAAGCCTGCGCTTCTTGCCAAAACTCTCTCGTCGCTTTTTCTTTGTTTTCCTAAGTCACTCTTTTTTCCTCCCAATGTGAACTCGGCCTTTAATTGTTCCGAATCGTGTCTCCGTCATTTTGCTCTTTCTCTCAAGCTTTCCTCTTCTTTCCATTCCCTGGAAAGTTCCACTCACACCCTATTGTCGTGCTCCTCCAACAAATACAATGTAAACATCTGTCCATCTTGTTTACGCTTGCGCGCACGTCATAATCAAAATATTGTTTATCAATTCAATGTCCAATGTGGTGCTCGGCGTACAAAAAAAGTTTAAAAAAAAGGAATTACACTGCGACTATTGCCTCCACATTATGGCTGTACATTGGTCATCGAGGGAACCCTTTTGGCAGGTAAGTTTACCCACGGGACTCATCAGGTACTTTAGTTTTCTTTTTGTTTTCTTTTTTTCAGGTCACAGGATGGATGGCGGATGGGGATGGAGGACTGAGAAACAGGTATGTAACAAAGATTTTCTAATTATTATCAGAGCTCTAACTCTTATTTATTTACAGGTAAGGATTTGTCGCAACAGGATCGACGACGGCTTATGAGTGGCCGTGAGTAAACCGGCCTCGTAAAAAAAGCGAAATGCTTACCTGGAGTCTTAGTGTTAAAACCAGACAACGTGTGGCAAGGGCCCACGCCTTGAGTTTAAAAGTCTCATGCTCTGCCAACTTCATTATCCGGGCTTCAACATTTTTATTTAACCTACGTAATAAATATCACAAACTATCTATCACTTGCCTCTAGGTTGAGGTTGTATCTGTTGGGCCTTTACACCTCCGGATGAGCGCAACCTGCTGTCCTCATCTTCTCACCTAGGGCGTATACTTAACCTAGTATCACAGATCCATAAATAAAAATCAAAAAAAGGTTAAATATATAAATATAAATAAATAAATAAATCTATAGATACTTAACCTAGCATAATGCAGCAAATAGCATGCTAGAGTGCGTCAAATCAGTCTTAAATCTCTCCTACGCGTGAAGGTCCTTGGCATGGAAGGTCCCTACCTTTTCTCCTCGCAAATTGCCAACCTCATAGAGGCTTTTGCCCTTCACGGCGAGGATTACCCCTTATAGGTATTTTGGACCGAGCTTCGCATTATAATTGTCCAGTACGTTGCTCTGTTTAAAGCTGCGTCTGTAGATGATTTGTCCTACCCTATACGTCACGTCTCTACTCCTAGTATTGTAATTCCGCTGAGCGGGATTCAGCATCTGGGACATGAATGCTATCGGTCGTTCGTTGTTCTCCGCATCCATTTGGAAAAAAACGCTTCCGACGCCTGTTGTTGATGCGTTACACTGAATATAAAAGCGTTTCTTGAAGTCCGGATTCGTAAGTATTGGTGCGGACACCAGAGTCTTTTTGAGATTTTCAAACGCTACACGAGCCTCGTCTGTCATCTCGAATGACTTGCCTTTCTTTAAACAGTCGGTCATGGGAGCTGTTATAGACGCAAAATTTGGGATAAAGCGTCTTTACCAGCCAGTCATCCCTAGAAACCGACGGAGCTGCTTGGGCGTCTTCGGGACTGGGAAGTTCTCGACCGCCGATACCTTGTCAGGATCTGTTCGTAGACATCCATCACCAACGATGTATCCCAGGTACTTTATCTCTTTATAGCAGAACTTGCTCTTCTCCACATTGATGGTCAGCCCAGCATTCTTTAGGCATGCTGCTACTTCTCCGAGAAGTCTGACATGAGACTCAAAATCTGGAGAGCACACCAAGAGATCATCTAGATAGATGAAGACATTCTCTTTCAACCGAGAGGGTATGACTTTATCCATCAGCCTACACATTCTGTGGGCAGCGTTACACAGTCCGAACGGCATCACCGTGAACTGGTATAATGGCCGTCCAGGGACTGTGAAGGCCGTCTTCTCTCTTGACTTGGGCTCCAGCGGGATCTGCCAGAATGCATCCTTTAGATCAATCCCGGAGATGTAGCGAGTCTCCTGTAGCCTGCTGAGGAAACCCTCAATGTGAGGAAGAGGGTATGCGTCTTTTTTCGTTACTGAATTTACTTTACGTGAATCCAGACACAACCTGTTCTTACCAGGCTTGCGCACTAGAACAACTGGAGAACTCCAAGCACTGTTACTTTCCTCAATAACTCCCAACGAGATCATCCTATCGAGCTCATCGTATAGGAGCTTCTGTATCGCCGGAGAGATTGGGTAGTGCCTCTGTTTGATGGGCATTTTCTCATCTTCCACCTCTATAATATGCTCTTCGAGGCTAGTCTTACCCAATCCCATTACAGCAAAGGAAGGGAACAGTAGCTTGGCTTCCTCAAGCTGCTTGGATGGCTCTGGCGAGAGTCCCTGTAGAGGGTTACATGTTGCCGCTGGTGACGGAGTGTCTACCTCTGTGACTATGTTAGGAGCGATCTTAAAAGCGCTCCAAAAGTCGGAGCGGAGTGTTGGAGGGTCGGCACGACGTATATTTCCATTTCTTGTGTTCGTCCACCCCAAGAGGCCTGTGTCAGAAAGCGTCCCTCGATGTTCTGGTGGCTCCCGTCTGCTGTCTTCAATCCTATGTTCAGATTCTTTAGCTGAACTCCATGTCTTTTCACAAATTCGTGGGCTCCTTAACCAAGGCAAGTCACGGATGCTCCGCTATCCAATAGGCCCAACATCTCTTCTCCGTCGATATTGACTTTAGCGAAGGGCCTATTGTCGTCACTAATTGTTATCACTGATTCAGCTATCTTTTGTCGGAGTCGCCTAGCCACCGCAACTTTTTCCCTAAGTCGTTTGATTTTTTTGTAATTCCGGCGCTTCTCTAGCACCTTCGTCACTTCCTCGTTGAAGATCCGGCGCCTCGCTTTCTCGTAATCGCGCAGCCTCTGATGAAGATTCTTTCGAGAAGGTAATGCTTTCATCGCTTGAGTCTCCCTGTCGTCAAGTCTTTTCAGGATTTTCACAGGTAGCGCTTCGATTCCGGGACTTCCATCTTCGTTGACGGGTTCGTCCCGGTCTCTCCGCCAACCCTCCTGTTTCCCTGACAAGCTGCTCATATCACGGACGCATTGGTCTGCCCACAGACGAAGCAAGTCAGGGCATGAAACCTACCCGGACAACTATTCGGGTCAGCAGCCGCACTACAGCCTGGGGCGTTTGCGTCCTGTTGCCTGTGTTCGTGGTTGTTTTGTGTTCTGGTCGTCCAGTTCGTATTTGTCGCGTAAGTTGTAGCTGTAGAGCAGCTACTTCAGGCCCTTCGTCATCATAATCCGGGCCATAGCTTCCCTGCCCGTACTCTACCTCGCTGACTCCGCGCCGGTATCTCCTCTCCCTATACTCGTTCAGGTGGTCTTCGGCGCTCAGATCTTCGATGCTTCTTACATTGCATCGAAAGATCATCGTCGCTATCCTCTCGCTGAGATTCCTCCGCACGATGTAAATGAGGTCGTCCTCCCTCGGCCGGTTCCTCATGCTGAGGACCATTGTCCTTATGTCTGCATAATACTCGTCGAAGGTCTCTTGGGGTCTTTGTAGCCGCTGGGTGATCTGTTGCCAGATGTCCTGATCGTTCTTTCGATTCCGGAACTGTTTTATAAAGTCCAGTGTTAGCCGGTAATAATCATATGTTATGTCGCCCTGCCGCTCTTCCCTTATTTGCCAGTACCATTGCTCGGCAGGGCCCGTCAGAAGATAGTGGAAACTATTGAAGAGCTGTTCGGTGAACAGTCCCTTGGTTTCCATCAACGTCTCCACTCGGAAGAAGAAACTGTCCACCGACATTGTCTTAGTCGTGCCATTGAACTTCACCCCCCACTTGTGCACGTCCACTTTCGGGTATCTGGGGTAGGGGTTCGGTAACTGGTACCAGTTTCTTGATTCTGCCTCGCCGCGCCATCTGTCCTGTCCTGTTGGCGTCGAGTGTCTGTTTTCTGTCCATCGTCGTTCTGGTTCTTGTGGGGGTTCGGGTGGAGGAGATGGTTCCCTACGGCGGGGCATGGCTGACCCTTCGAGGCGTTCCACCTTTTCTTTTAACGTCGCCATGCCATCCGACACAATGCGGATGTCCCCCATCATCCGTGCCAAGTTGCTGGCGACCGCCTTTATCACGCCGTCTTCTGTTCTCTTCACCGCCGTTGATATCATCTCCTGAAGTTGGCGATGCAGGAGCGTCCCGTCCGTTCCCGGTCCGTCTCTAGTCTTCCCGTCTCGGTCGCCACCTGATTCCTCGTCTCTCTGTTTTCTCCTCGTCCTGCCGGAAGTCTCCGTTTCCACCCAAGAGTCCGTGCGTCTTGGTCCAGCGTCAGGTTCGCGTCTTGGGAGGGCTGCACCCAGCTCTTCATCCCCCCATGATGGAGCGATGGGCTGGTGTACCTCCGGTCTTGTCGCGTTGTAGTCGTCCATTGGGTGGAACGAAACCTCCCGGTGGTAAGGATTAACCCCCTGATCCACAGGTGGCCCCGGAAGTACGTCCGTGGGTACGTATCGTCCCTCCTGCACCTCCCGTCTTGTCGCGTATCTGGCTGCCGCTGCAGTGTTGCCAGTGCCCGTGGTCCTCGGAACCGCTCCAGTGCCAATGAAGCCTTGCACGTGGCCTTGATGTTGGCCTTCCATTTGTAGATCTTCTTTTATACTGTGCTTTTATATGTGTGTTTTTTTTTTTTTTTTTTGTGTTTCTACTCCTAACTATATTATCCTACTCCTATTTATTTACTCCTAACTACTTCTGATTATCCAAAAAATATAAATGTATGTATAACTATGTTAAAGTATGTGTTTGCTTGTAGGAATCTGGTTTTTGTTTATTGTTGATTAGATGTTTGTTAAATGTATTTATATTTATTATACTGCCTTTGTGTGTGTAGAGTTCCAGGTCGGTTTTCCAGTCGCTTGCTTGGGTAGATTTCACTGACCGGGGAACTTCACGATCGACCGTGACTAACTCCTCAGGATCTCAACGAAGTGATGGAGATCAACTCTTTCACTCCAATCACAACTTCGAACAGTCTTGACCGTTCTGAAAGCTGGCTGGGATGTCAGATGCTGATTGTTCCAACACGAGCTAAGCTTCCAGGCTATGTGTCCACGCCTCACGAAGAATCGGATGTTAAAACCCTGATTCTTGGGCAGCAGCTGACACTTTAGCCTTTCCACCCGCTCCGTTCTACGACTCCTCAGAAGCCTCCAGCTACCTCACTAGATCTTCCAGCCGAAGCCTGAAAATCGGACAGCCGCCTTCAGCTCATGAGCAGTCCGAGAAACTTTGACGGCTTTGAACTTTAAAGAAAGGTAAAAGTTTGGAGAATTGAAAGAAAACTACCGGACGGACGCGGCTATCGCAAGTCCACGGCAGTGACCTTCGTAAGGGAATATCACTCCCTTGAAGTCACGATTGGTCTTGAGCCAATCTGGTTAACTATTTTCACCGTGATAAGCCACAATGAATCTAATCCGTTGGGCGCCATTTTGTTGCAGTGCGTCATGCCACAGGGGCAGCTTCGATGTTGAGGAGGAGGACGGCGGCATGCTTGTCGTTGCTCGGCTAAGCTCGACGGACGGGGGCGGTTCTTGTCCACTCCTCAGACATCACACAATTGCACACAAAAGAAATCATGCCTGTTCTAGCTAAGGGAAAATATAAGGAAGGGGACGAATATGTTGAAAGAGAAAAGAGAGCCTAATACCCTAGCCAGACTGCGGACGGACATCAAAGATAGTGAAGAAAGTGGGAAAGGAAAGGCAAGAGAAAGGCGTTCAATTTGCCTATGCCTTCACCAACAAATAAGGCCGGAAGGGGCACCACGGGTCTAGCTACCTAACCTACACTAAGCCTAGACTAACCTACCTACCTTCAAATTAAACCTACCCTATATCTATACTAACTTAAAACTACCTAACCTAAGCCCTACTCGCCAATAACGCCCTTCCAGCGTCATTTGCCAGTGGAGGTTCGTTGAGAACCTAAGGGTGCCTGATGTTATTGGCACTATTCGCCTGCCCACCCCTCATGTCACCGATGACATGACCAATGCTATCTCCCTTGGCGGTTTTGCGGGAGATAGCCCCTCAGCGGAGACGTTAGCCACGGCCTAACGCTCCACCCCGTCCACTACCCCAAGAAGGACGGCCTTCCCTTAACTCTACACACACATTTCGGCAAAAACGAAATTACTCCATTTTAAAATAAAACACACACACTCATTATAAAATATACAATTCCAGTTTTTTATCTAGCCGAAAAAGGAAATATATTCAAACTTAGCCCCTAACAAGAAAAACTTAACAGAACAATTCAGAAAAAGAAAGAAAGAAAAAAGCAACTTAAACTAAAGAAAACTGAAGAAAAAAATCCAAACAAACTTAGAATAAAATAAAATGCATATATAGGAATGAAGCAAAAAAAAATTAATTTAGGAGAAATTCAAACTTATAGGCTGGGTGGTAACCCTGGCTACAGCACTACGGACAATACACTACATGGACTAATGTCTCCAACTACGAGACGTTTACTCACAGGTTATTTCTTGTCCCCCGACGTCCTGCGCGCAGCACGGTGAAGGATCCCCCTGGAATTATTTTCGATAATTGTGGGGTCTCTGCCCTCTTTTCGCGAACACTCACGAACGAATACTAGAGCCAGGTTCACAAGAAATTCACAACTAATTAATTAAATTAATTAAATTAAAAACTAAAGCAAAACTTATCAACTATACTTAAGCTACAAAAATTCAATTATGTTCAACACAAAAAAAACTATTCTCTAGTCCTGGCTTCTTTCGAAGTTTTCGGCTTCCTCTGCACTGGTTCGTGTTCCCGGACTTCCGTCAAGTCACAGCACTTTGGTTTTCAATTGAGTGGCACTTCACTTCTTCACCACACTGTAGTGGAGCGAACCTTGATACTTCGTATACTGTGTATATGTATATATTGATCGCGGCGAGGTCAGTGGGGCTTTTCAAGTATATATATATATATATGTAAATACGTATGCACACCCTTTGTCACTGTTTATCTAATTAAACAATTTTTGTCGTTGGGATATGTTATAATTTCACTTGAACTATGCACTTTTGCACTTTGTGTGTGCCTTTGTTCTTTGTCCTCCCTTCTTTTTGTTTTTGTTCGAAGGTTCTTCCTTCTTTTATTTTAATATTACTTTCCACTTTTTTTTTTTTGTTTTTTTCTGTTCGCTTTTAAATTTTTCTGCACCTTTTTTCAAACAAGAACTCCCTTTTTTTTTTTGTTTTATCACAAAGCCTGCGCTTCTTGCCAAAACTCTCTCGTCGCTTTTTCTTTGTTTTCCTAAGTCACTCTTTTTTCCTCCCAATGTGAACTCGGCCTTTAATTGTTCCGAATCGTGTCTTCGTCATTTTGCTCTTTCTCTCAAGCTTTCCTCTTCTTTCCATTCCCTGGAAAGTTCCACTCACACCCTATTGTCGTGCTCCTCCAACAAATACAATGTAAACATCTGTCCATCTTGTTTACGCTTGCGCGCACGTCATAATCAAAATATTGTTTATCAATTCAATGTCCAATGTGGTGCTCGGCGTACAAAAAAAGTTTAAAAAAAAGGAATTACACTGCGACTATTGCCTCCACATTATGGCTGTACATTGGTCATCGAGGGAACCCTTTTGGCAGGTAAGTTTACCCACGGGACTCATCAGGTACTTTAGTTTTCTTTTTGTTTTCTTTTTTTCAGGTCACAGGATGGATGGCGGATGGGGATGGAGGACTGAGAAACAGGTATGTAACAAAGATTTTCTAATTATTATCAGAGCTCTAACTCTTATTTATTTACAGGTAAGGATTTGTCGCAACAGAGGCGCATGTCGTTATACAGCCCATAGAATTCGTTGTTAAATCTTCTCCTCCAGATGCCATTAACGCAAACAGCGAGCTTAGTCCTTCGAGAAAGGGCTTTATTTCTCAATTGTCTCTTGAGCCCAAAGAAACAGCGATTGGGAAGAGTGATTCTTTGATTTTGGTACTGATGTTGTTGTCCCCATTTACCGCCTAGACGAGGTAGACAAAATCCTTGACTACTTCGAAGTTTCTGCTGCCTAGTGTGACGCTCTGTCCGTTCACACGTTCACACCAACATTGAACTTCCACTGTGTCAGCATATGAAGTTCAATCGTGAATCAATGTGTTTTGCATACATTGCACATTTCGTAATGAGATAAGCACTACTCAACCGATATGGGTCCTTGAGTTTATATGACGAGAGGCATTGATTTCATATGCTGGCAATTAGTTTGTAGAGTAGAATAAGTGATTTTAATGTTAATAAAATTCAGTCTTAAGACCAGCACCAAAGAAGACACAAGTGTTTTCCTTAATGTAACTGTCGCAGTCGAAGTTAAAGATAACCGATAAACGCTCTTAGTACTAACTGAAGTAAAGTACAATCGTGCTGTGCTCTTGTTAATTTGTGTTGTATTGAGACAATTAAATATTGTAACGGCTACTAGCACTAGAACAGAACCTAGAAACGCAGCCCTTCAGGCGATCATTCGCGCCCAAGAACATTTAATAAATGAATGGGCGCCGACCACCCAAGGCAATGACGAAACGCACTCGTACAAGTTTAAGTTAAGTGCTATTGATATAATAAATCAGTTCCGCCAATTAAATTCCTTTGATGGAAAATCGAGCTATAATCTGTGTACCTTCATTAAATCCGTGGAATGTCTATTAAAACTTTGTGAAGATGATCGAGAATTAAAAGAATTTAGTATCCAGATGTACTGGCAAAAAAATCCAGGGAATGGCAGTAGGATGCATTCAAACATTGGGAGATGCAATAACGTGGGTAGCAGCAAAAATTCTACTGCAGCTACATTTTCGACCTACCCGGACCTATTTCGAAGCATTCAATTATTATCGCTTTGCTAAGGTTAGTAATTTAAGACATAACATTATTACATATTTAACATATCTAATAATGCGATATACCAAATAACGAAATGTATGAGTTCTACGATAGTAAACCGGAAGCTTACAGTCGAACTAGAACCGAAGTTGATTTAAAAGAAATTCATGAAGGAAAAATTGATGAGTGTTTTAGATTATACCTTGACTTAAATTTAAGTATCACAGAAATGTTTAACAAATATTCTAAGCTCAGGCTATTAGACGATATCAGAGCTATTGATATGAGGCATAGGAAAAACTCAACACTTAACTCCAAAGTTATGCCGAGCGATAAGAATAGGCAGGGTAAAACTAACTTTTTACGAGTTAGAAACTCAGTTAATAAATCAAACCAAGAGTGGACGAGATATCCGAATACGAATGGAAGTAATAATTCAGAACAAATTGATAATATTGAACCTGAGGATTTTCGGCATTAGGCCTCGGAAATAAGATTTTTTGCAACCGTACCATAAATGACAAAAAATATAAGACGTTGACAGATACTGGTTCCACAATCAGCATAATTAACTCAACGAAAGTTGAATGTAACAGCTTTCCAATAGATGAAGTGAAAACTGTACCATTCAACACAATTAATAATGTTTCGATCCAAAATGTCAATATTATTGTACATAAAACAAAACGAACAAGACAAAGTTAAGGAATTGTTGAAAGAGTTCAATAACTTAGTCTATCAGGAAGGCGATCAGTTAACAAACACTGATTCAGTAATGCATGAAATTCAAACCAAAGCTGATCAGCAAATATGCTCTCGTTTGTATCGATTACCCCCTAAGCATGAAGATGAGGTTAAAAGACAAGTAGAAAAAATGGAAAAGCAAGGAATTGTACGAAAATCTCATAGTAAATATGATTCGCCAATAGTCGCAGTACCAAAGAAAGAAAATAATTCTGGGAAACAAAAATTTAGAATATGTGTCGATTACAGAAGACTCAACGAAATAACTATTGACGATAAGTTTCCTTTGCCTAATATTAATAACTTACTAAGCAAGTTAGGATGTGCTCAATATTTTACAACCCTGGACTTAGCCAAGGGATATTATCAAATTCGAATGCACCCTAGGGATATTCATAAGACTGCTTTTGCGACGCCAAACGGTCTATTTGAATTTAATCAGATGCCATTTGGCTGGAAAAATATACCGGCTACCTTCCAGAGACTGATGAATGAAATATTGATGCATAAATATAATTTGTGTGGTTTATTTAGATGATATCCTCATATTTTCGATCAGCTTCGAATAACATTTATAAGCTATAAGAACTATTTTGCAAATCTTAGCAAAGCATAACTTAAAAGTACAGTTCCATAAATGTTCATTTTTGCAACGTGACATTGAGTTCTTGGGGGATATGCCCCTCACAAAAAATAGAATAAAACTCAATCCTGTGAAAATTTAGTGCATAGTTGACTATAAACTATCACAAACTGTTAGACAATTAAAATAATTTTTAGGAGTTACAGGATTTTACAGGAAACTCGTACAAAATTATTCGAGAATTACGTATCCAATGGTTAAGTATCTTAAAAAAGATGCCAAAATAAACAAAATGGACCTAGAATAGGTATACGTATATGAAGAGAGTGCCAAGATACAAATGTCTCGATAGGGAATATTTGTTGTAAACGAGTCCTTATTTTTTATTTGTTTGTTTGCTATCACATCTGTGAAAAACATTTAGTATACATCAAGTCATTAAACAGACAACATCGTATTTTTTTATCGTGTTAAAAATGTTGAATTTTGTACCAGAAAGTGAAAATTTGCGGAAAGCATTAGTTTTTTGTTTTCATTTGAAGAAAAGTGCTGCAGAGTCGCATAGAATGCTTATCGAGGCATATGGTGATCATGCTCTATCAGAAGCAACATGCAAAAGATGGTTTCAACGGTTCAGATATATAAAGATTTTGCTGTGAGAAATGAAGAAGGTGGAAGACCACCAAAGAAGTTTGAAGACGCCGAATTGCAAGCGATATTGGATAGAGATGATACTTTGAGAAAGTTGTGCTGTACCACGAGCTCCTTAAACCTACTGAAACCGTTAATACTGATCGCTACCGACAACACATGATCAATTTGAACCATGCATTGATCGAAAAACGACCAGAATGGGCCAGAATACACGGCAAGTCAGTTTTGCTCCATGACAATGCACCTGCACACAAAGCAAAACCGGTTCAGCATACAATCAAAACACTTGCTTTGGAGCAGCTATACCAACCGATGTATTCACCAGACTTGGCTCTCTTCGACTACCATTTGTTTTCATCGATGGGACATGCATTGGCTGAGCAGCACTTTGATTCCTACGAGGAGGTTTGTCGAAGACGAACAATTTTGTTGGCGTGATATTCACTAATTGCCAGAAAGATGGTTAAAATGTGTAGAAAACAATGGCCAATACTTTGAATAAAATGTTTTTACCTTCCCAATTGCTTTGGTTCAAATTCCTTTAAGAGAACTTAGGGGGATCGAACGCTGACTTCTATACGTACATCCCCAGAGTAGAAATGTTTTATTGGGACCAGAAAGTTGTGCTGTACCATGAGCTCTTAAAACCTGGTGAAACCGTTAATACTGATTGCTACCGACAACAAATGACCAATTTGAACCGTGCATTGATCGGGAAACGACCAGAATGGACCAGAAGACACGGCAACGTAATTTTGCTCCATGACAATGCACCTGCACACAAAGCAAAACCGGTTCAGAATACAATCAAAACACTTGGCTGGGAGCAGCTGCCCCACCCGCCGCATTCACCAGATTTCGCTCCTTCCGACTCCCATTTGTTTTCATCGATGGGAAACGCCTTGGCTGAGCAGCAATTTGATTCCTTCGAGGAGGTCGAAAATTGGGTGTCTGCTTGGTTTGCTTTAAAAGACGAACAATTTTATTAGCGTGGTATTAACAAATTGCCTCAAAGGTGGTCAAAATGTGTAGAAAACAATGGCCAATAATTTGAATAAAATGTTTTTACCTTTCCATTAATAATTAGTGTTTTACTTACAAAATGCTCAATCTAAACTATCCCCCTTACCTAATCAAAATAGTGCAAAGTTTTTTACATGCTCGTTTCTTTCAAGTTTACGTTAATAGTTCTTCGTCAAGTCCCCATAGCTTTTCCATGGGTGTTCCTCATGGCTCGGTAATTGGTCCTATTCTGTACAATATATATACATCTGACTTTCCACATCTACCAAATTGGCACTCTTTGCCGACGCTGTATACACCTAGCATGAGTATGCTCTCAACGTTGAGAGGATACTTATAAATGCAAGTGAGATAATACTCAGTTATTTTAATAGAAGGAAAATAAAAATTAATTCTGAGAAAACTCAAGCTATCTTTTTCACCAGGAAAAGAAAATCTTGCTTTCTTCCTCAGAGTCCAATCCCTATTTCGGAAGCCAGATAAGTTGGAATATGTAGGTGAAATATCTAGGTGTACATTTGGATTCTAAGCTAACCTTAAGTTGTCATGTTACGCAGACTCTAAAAAAGATAAAGATTGTAACCACTTTGTTATATTCATTACTAAATACGAAGTCACTTCTATCGCCTGAAAAAAATTATTATATTTAAAGTCATCTTCCAAGCAATATTAACATACGGCTGCCCTGTATGGGGTGGTATGGCAAAATGTCATTTAAAGAGGCTTCAAATAGCCAAAAATAAAGCATTAAAAATGATCTGCAACTTTTCTACAAATGAACTGCATGCAATGGCTAGTGTTGAACTGATTAATGATCGTGTCGAAAAACTTATAAATAAATTTCATACTCTTGCTGATAATCCTCTTGTAAGCAATCCTGTTGTCAATAGTATATCAAATAATTGAAGTGTTATTCATATGTATATATTATATTATTTATCTACATGTTTATTGTTTATTTATTTATCCATCCATATATACACTTGTTATTTATTAATTATTTATTGCTTTTTATATTTTTTCATTCACTTATCGATTTTTTGTTATATATCATTTATTTATTTGTTTATTTGTTTATTTATCTATCTATCTATTTTGTCTTTCATATTTTTACATTTTTATTTTTAAATTATTTATTTTTGTTTGCTTGTTAACATGTTTCTAAATTATTTATTTAAAACACAGTATTATCTTATTTATTGATACAACAGTTTGCTTTATACAACTTTGGTTCTTTTATATTACTGGTATTATTACTATTACATTTTTTTTGTTATGAGGATTTTTCTTGCGGTTTTAATCTAATATGTCATCTTTAATGTTTCATAAACTTTTTTTTTTATTTACACATAAAACTGTTTTTTAGTAGCAAGGTATTTGAGTGCTAAGTCTCTACATGTAAAATGTGCAATACTTAACTGTAAAAATTAATTTTATGTGCCTAATAAAGATCTATCTGTCTATCTATCTGGAAAGATCGTAGGGCATGATTCCGATACTTGCGGCCCCTCGATCCAGTTTTGTAGGCCTCAGTGAGACGAAAAAAAATTGTATAAGTGGGGGGATCTAATCGGTTTAGTTTGGGCGGTATTTGAGATTAAAAACTGATAAAAGTCCATACATAAGAAATGGGTTAGTTCTAAGAAATAAAAATTGAAAGTTAATATTTTTATGTTCTTATTGCATATATTTCGGCGCAGAGATGATATACACGTGGTTTATGCTTTTTAAGTGGTTTGTGTATTTGCATAACCTTGCTAATGGAAATACCGAAATGCTACTTGATCTCTACAAAATGTTGCAATTTCCTACGTACATATACCATATTTCCAAAGCAATGAAATTTATTTTGCAATGCAAGTTATCCGTACCCACGCCACATAAACGGCACCTATAAACAAAAATCAATTTTGTCTTATAATCCTTTTGAAGCCTTCACATAGCATTTACTATGAGCTTCACAGTAAGAGGTTGATGTAAACATTAACATCCGCTTCACAATCGCAGATTTCAGTGTCACATAGCACTTAAAAGAATCTGAGTAGGGAGTTGATGTAAACATTGGCTTCCGCTTCACAATCGCAGATTTCAATATCAGATAGCACTCAAAATAATCTGAGTAGGAGGTTGATGTAAACATTAACCTCTGCTCCACTATTGTCCATATAGCAATAGCTATATAGCAATAGCTATACCCAAAATCCTAATTTAAATAGGCGACACTTCCACAGTGAAGCCAGTTGTAATTCAAGCACGAAAGAGCAGAGTTACAATTCAAGTAGTTCTCAGAATTAATATGAGAGTGGTAATTCAAGCACGAAAGAGCGAAGTTACAATAACTTGGTGAGAGTTCGCCGAATTAATATAAACGGTTACAATATAAATTCGCAGAAATATTATCTTAGTAAATAATTAATAAATTCGTAGATATAATCAAATAAAGAAAAAAAGACTAAAAATACAACACAGTGTTACAATATAAGTTTGTAGAAATATTATCTCAGTGAATAAAGAATAAATTCGCAGAAATAATCAAATAAGGAAAAAGAAACTAAAAATACAACACAATGTTTCAATTAAAAGGTCAGTGGGACTCTATTTTTTTTACAAACTTAGTGAAGAATTTGTTAACTGGCGCCCAACGTGGGGCATGCACTGTATTAAAATCCCTAATAACAAAAAACGGGATTGCGTGTGCAACGAACTCATAAACTCTAAAATTAAAGTTTTGTACCAAAAGCAGCACATAAAAAAAACAACAATTTTTTAATAAACTAAAAATCGAACTTGAAAATTAAAATTGTGTGCCAATAATAGCACATAAATAAAAAAGTGACATTTTCCAAAAAGTTTCCGTGTTAAACCTTTGATAAAGGCAAGATATGAAGACATCAGTATCACCAGCAGAGAAGAACAATAGCAGTGTCCAAAAACATCATCAAAATCAGTAGCAGGTACCAGTGAATTATAATTTTACAATATTATATTATTGAATACCACTTTTTATATTTCTAAATTAAATAAAATTGAAGAAATAACTTGCAATTGTTGAAAATTTTTTTTACTCTCTTCTCATTAAAACCATTTTTGAAAACTGGACGAGTTAATAATACTGTTTGAAAACATGACAACTGACAGTACAGCAACACTGACGGCTGACATGGTCAGCAGACTTATAGTCTCAAACATTGCATCTCTTAAACAAGAGATCGATGGCTTAAAAAACCAACTACAATTAGCAACCGGTGCTAATAACGTAACAGAATACACAAAACAAGTCATTGATGATAACATACAGTGCAACGAAAGTCTAGATATTATAAAGTCACTACCAGAATTTTCGGGTAAACAGAACACATATGTTAGTTGGAGAGAACCCGCTACCAACTGTATGTCACTATACCCGATAGGGAGCCGTAGATACTTCGCGGCACTTACAATCCTAAGAAATAAGATAACTTTACAGGCTAACGATACGTTAACTAGCCACGGCACAGTCTTAAACTATGATGCCATAATAAACAGATTGGACTTCGCTTATGCAGATAAGCGACCAATTCATGTAATCGAACAAGAAATGAGCATCCCTAGACAAGGATCCTTCACCGTTGTAGACTATTATAATTTAGTCAACAAAAAATTAACATTATTAATTAACAAGACAATTATGACACACGGTAATAACTCGGAAATTACCCGAGAGTTAAATAACAAAAATAGAATGAATGCTCTCAGAGTATTTATTATGGGATTACAGTCACCACTAAATGACATACTATTCTCACTATCACCAGGCGACTTACCTTACGCGTTGGCAAAAGCCCAAGAGCTTGAAGCCAACGATTTGCGAACAAGATTCGCAAATCAATTTTTTCAAAACAAAAATTACAGAAATAATAACATTATTAATTATAATTACCAAACAAATAATTTACGGTTTAATACAAGGCCGAACAATAATAATATAAAAACAAATAACCTACCTAAGCCAGAACTTATGGACGTGGATACATCAGTCCAACAAAGGCCCTATCAATCTCAGTAGAGATATAGACAGAATAACCCGAATTGGAACATAAATCCAATAAATAACAACCGAGGGGGCAACCCATTCCCCCGAGAACTAATCAACACCCCCAAAATATGGGACAATCTCAAAATAATAACTGTTGGGTCCCTCAACAAACACAACGGTCACAGGCGATCAAACATAATCGCCCTAGCAAAAGCTTGAATACTCAACAGCCTCCACCAAAGGCTCAGAGAATTAATAACATCAATGAAAATGGTTTTTTAGGCCAACGATGGAACTCCCCTACATCTACAGGTGGGATGACCAAATAAAGAAAGAATTCAAAATACTCATAGATACAGGTGCCACAGCCAGTTACATAAAGACAGGCATCTATGACAATAAAAACAAACGACGTGTAAAAACAATAAATGGTTACACAATTAGAACCCATTACCACATACTAACTCTATTAGGAAGAAAACTAATATTTTATGAAGTAGACAGTCTAGCGTCTGATCTTCTTTTAGGTTCCAATTTTTAAAAAAAAATAAATGCCTCAATAGATTTAAACAAAGGTATTTTTAAATATAACTAAGGCGAAATAAATTCCGGACAGGTATCCTATTCCTGACGCGAATGTAATATTATCCAATTTAGGAAGTGCCAAATACTTCTCAACTATCGACCTGGAATCAGGGTTTCACCAAATATTGATGAATGAATCTGATTAAAAAAAACTGCCTTTTCTATTAATAATTGCAAATACGAATTCCTAAGAATGCCATTCGGATTGAAAAATGCACCTTGCATTTTCCAAAGAGCTGTGGATGATATCCTCCGCTCCCTGATAGGGAAAATATGTCATGTCTATATGGATGACATAATAGTCTTTTCACATACTCTAGATCAGCATTATAAAGATCTGGAAGTTATAATTACAATTTTGCGAGAAGCAAATATGAAAATTTCCATTGAAAAATCTAAGTTTTTCCAAACAGAAATTGAATTTCTTGGTTACGTTGTAGCACATCAGGTCATTAAAACTGACCCAAAAAAAGTAGAAACAATAATGGAATATCCACTTCCACAAAACGTCAGAGAACTCCGTAGCTTTCTTGGTTTAACAGGCTACTATAGAAAATTTATTGAAAATTACGGAAAGATAGCCAAACCATTAACCGCATTACTCTCAGGAGATAACGGGAAAATATCGAAAAACTTGTCAAAAAAGACATCTTTAGAATTAAATGATGATGCAATTAATTCCTTTAAACCTTTAAGAAATTATTTAAAAGATCAGATAAAACTAACCAAACCCAATTATGATAAAAAATTTGTGTTAAACACTGACCCTTCGGACACTGCAATTGGAGCAGTATTGTCACAAGACTCTAAACCAATCACATTCATATCAAGAACCCTTAATAAAACCGAACGTTATTATGCAACCAACGAGAAAGAATTATATGCAATAGTTTGGGCATTAAAGAACCTAAGGAATTATTTATATGGAGTTACCAATTTAGAAATCCATACTGACCACCAACCACTCCCCTTTGCGATTTCAAGTCGCAATCCCAATTCAAAGATGAAAAGGTAAAATTTTCCCCAAGAATTATTTATAAAAAGGGTACAACAAACGTGATGGCAAACGCCCTATCCCGAATCGAACTGAATAATCTCACAGACGAATCCTTGGATGATGACGAGGATATCGACGATCAAACACAACATTCAGCGCTAAGTAGCGATAACGAAGTAATAGAAGAAACCATAAAACCACTGAACATGTTCAAACAGCAGTTGGTAATTTCGAAAAATAGATTCACAATTCATGAATCTATAAATATATTCGGTAAAAAACGTCATCTCATAGAATATGACACGGTCGAAAACCTGTTAACAATCCTTAAAGAGTATCTTCAACCAAAATTGGTTACTGCAATATACTGCACTCCTGAAGATTTATACGAAATAAAAAATAAACTTAAAATAACATTTAATAATAAATTTTTGCACACAACACATTTTCCCATAGATATAATAAAAATAGATGATCAAAATATTATAATTGAACAAACTCATATTAGAGCACATCGCAGCTATGAAGAAAACTTCAAACAAATATCAGCCATGTACTACTGGCCAGAATTAAATAAAAAATTAAAAGAATATTGTAGAAACTGTGAAATATGCAACAAAAATAAGTATGATAGGCACCCTAAAATTATACCTATTAAAGAAGCACCCATACCAACGAAGGAGGGAGAAGTCCTTGATATCGACATTTTCTATGCAAAACAATTAAAATTTATTACATGTATTGATGCATATTCAAAATTTATATTATTAAAAGCAATAGAGAATAAATTTAACCTGGACGAGAAAGTCCTTGAGTTATTACAAACGTTCCCATATGCTAAATACATTACACTGGATAATGAACCAAGTTTTTCTACGCCACAGTTTAAAACTCTGATGCAGAGATTAAATATCAAGCTATACTATTGCGACCCTCGGCACAGCACCACCAATGGGCAAATTGAGAGAGCCCATTCTACACTTAATGAAATCAGCAGATGCATTAAGCAAGAATACAATCTTGTAGATGACTTAGAAGTTATAATGAGATCCGCGCAGGAATATAATAAAACTATACATTCCATAACAAATAGAAAACCAGTAGAAATACTCTTTAATAAAATACCCCATGAAAATATTCCAGAACAATTAAAAAATTCACAAACAAAAATGCTACAACAACACAATAAAAATAGGTTAGGAAAAGACTTTAACGTAGGAGAAATAATATACAAAAAAATTATTGGGGAACGTAACAAATTTCAACCCCGATACAAAAAACAAGTAGTTCAGGAAGACTTAGGTAATAAGGTTAAAATTAATAAAAGAAATAGGCTAATACATAAAGATAACATCAAGAATTGAAAAAATTAACACAATTGGCCTCATGCAAATTTCTTTCTTACAGCAAGATGTACTTACTATTTATTTTGGCATTAATATCCCCGATTAAAACAGTAATAATCGATTACACACGTGAAAACTACATACTCATAGAAAATAGTGATGCCCTAATCTACAAGGAATATAGCGATATATTACACATAACAAATTTAACTCATTATGAAAACATACTTACAGAAGAAAAATTATATTTTAATCAACAAAAAAGCAAAACATTATTTTACCCAAGCAGAATATTTAGATACAGAAATGGAAGTAGAACTAGCAGAAACTCTACTAAATCAGTTAATCAATAAAAGATCCAAGAATTAACGAGTTAGGTACCATATGGAAGAGGATCACAGGTACCCCTGACCATGATGACATGGTACAAGTTACAAATAAGATTAATGACTTATTTGAAAACAATAACAAACAATATACAACAAACTCTGAACTCTTTAAAACAATAAAAAAAACTAAGTTTAACAGTAGAAAATTTAGCAGGCGATACACATGAGAAAATTGTACGCAAACATAGATTAAAATTAATTATCAATGACTTACAGAATACTATCCAAGGAATAGCATTAGCAAAAGCAAACGTATTAGATTCATCAATATTAAATCTTAACGACATACAAACAGATTAACATAATCGATTTACTGGACGTTTCAAAATTCAAAATTATTCAAAAAAAACTCTTTAATAATATGGTACATTAAATACACATTAACTAACAAATGCAAGTTATTTGACGCCAGAGCAATAGCTCAAAATGATAGGAAATTATTAATCCCAAAACAAATAGTTAAATGTAACCAAACATACTTTAATATAAAAAAATGTAAAGTAGAATTAAGCACGCAGTATTGTGAAATAACTTACAACGATAGCTGTCTAATAAACATATTAAAAAAGCAGCAAACAAATTGTAAAAAATTAAAAGAAAAAAAATTGGATATAGATGAAATAAAAGAAGGGGCAATTCTGGTATCAGGAAATCAATCAATAAACAATACAATACTTACCGGAACATATTTAATAACATTTAATGACACAATTACAATAGATAATAAAACCTATGACAATCCAAAAAATAAAATAGCATTATATATATATATATATATATATCATTATTTTGATGATTTTACAATCATAGAGTATCTAGAGGCCACAAATGAAATGACTAGAAAATATAAATTTAATAAGTAAAATAAAAAATGAATACACAAAAAGCCAAGATTCTTATATATTATATTATAATTATAGCTATAATAATAACTTAATTTTATATACTACACAAATTATATAATATATATAAACTAAGAAAATTAAATATAATAACGCAACGAAGCGCAAACCAGGAAATTCTTTATAATGCTATAAATCAACAAATAACAAACTTCATGAATCGGGACGACAATAACTTGGTGAGAGTCGCCGAATTAATATAAGCGGCTACAATATAAGTTTGCAGAAATATTATCTTAGTGAATAATGAATAAATTCGTAGAAATAATCAAATAAAAAAAAGAAACTAAAACTACAACACAGTGTTTCAATTAAAAGGTCAGTGGGGCTCTATTTTTTTTACAAACTCAGTGAAGAATTTGTTAACTTGCACGTAATGCAGAGAATTGCGTTTGATACAAACCGTTCACAAATACTATTTTGAACTGATTTAAGCGATTGCATATGTAACCATTTAATTCTAATACGAACAATTCGTTCTTTTTATAAGCATTAACTAGAATTTTGGATGTCCTCCATTCCCTAATTTTTGTTTACATTTGGGCGATTGTTTCTTTTGCGATGAAATGAACTGAATGAATGAGACGAATATTATCAACAAGTCCGTTTTACGAATTTATTAATTTGTGGTAATTTTGTTATCTTTAACTTCGGACATGTATTTTCGTATCTTCAAATAAAATCTGAAGCTTGAAACACAGTCGCATTCATCAAGTACTTTTTTATAACTTGCAGGAGAAAAAGGGAAATTGGTAATCATAACTGGGTTCAGAACAGAGCTAAAATTGTTCAGTTGTATTTAATATTCGCTAAAGATTAATGGTTTGTATTTCCATTTGGAGCTTAATACAAAAGTACTTAGTTGGATCCAAATCCTTAGAAATAGATCTAATATTTCGAACGTACATTAGGTTCTTTTGTCTTCAACTTTATTCGTGCTAGAACGAAGTCAAGGGATAGGCGTTTTTTTGTTAGTATGTCAAGGTGCTTTTTTTGTTTCTGTTTTTTTACACGCAGTTATTAGCAAAACTGTTTCATAATCTGTGATTTCACTTCATTGGTAAAGGATATAAAAAATCATCTTACATGACGAAAAATTTCACAATAATAAACATTATAGTTGCAATGCGCATTTATACGCCAATCTCTTTCCGCATATGGAACATATCCATATCCTTATGTGTGTACGAGTAAATTTGGATTAAGAGGTAATATTTTTTTCACACTGAGTTTATTGAAACGGAAACTGAGCTTCAGATAATTTATTTCTGAGCGAATACATGTGCAAGAACTGTTTTCTATAGTTTCTTGATATTAGTTAACTACAAAAATATCTTTTAATGTATTTAATTAGGTTAATTTGATTTTGGTTACTAATGACTCACTTCAGTGGACCAATTGCAATTTCATTCTTTGATATACATAGAATGAAAAAAGAAGTAGAACTGTACAACGTCAGCTTTTAATTCATAATTCGTGTTTTCAAATAGGTTCAAAATTGCCTTGTTTTATTATTATTATTATTAAGCATTCTTTTTTATTTCCATATAATAATCATACAATTTAAGATACAAAAGGAGAGTTTACGTGGCCGTGTGAGCCTAGACTTATCTCAATATTATGACAATATGCCAGGTCTTTTCATTCTTTGAAGGGCGATTATTTTTATTGTAAAGCTGTCATGTTTGAAGATTGCGGTTCGACATACTTATTCACATACACCTCCACTAAATAATCAGCATTCACCTTCAGATTCCGCTGGTTAGTTTGGGGCAGGCCAGATTTAACATAAATTGCATATGAAGGAGTTTGTGACGGAAGTCCTTTTAAAGAAAAACGTTTGAAGTGCTTCGCATTCTTCAAAGTACTTGAAGCCAAAGGCATGGTTCGCGTAACACCAACATGCATTAGAAGTAGCGCTTAAAAGACTAGTACCGAAAACCATAATCCTTAATTTCGAGGTGTTATTTTTTCCCAGTCCCACAAGGTTACATTAACTTTTCAATCTCTTTATTTGTAACTGCAGTCAGTGGAATTTCAGTATATAAGGACTTTTATGTTAACATCACCAATTTGATCTCCTCCCTCCCAAACAATTTGCTATTTCGTCGAAGAACACACTGCCATTACATACCGTAGCAGAGGTCTGATTGAGTTATAAGCCCCTCATAGACTCAAATAAATTTGATCGAGAGTCCAAGAGTCGATGGCTTATATAAGGAGTATATGTTTACTTTATCAGAAGCAACTGTAAAATCCACAAAAACTGTATATAGCATTTTTGCCTTTCTCTTAAT
This sequence comes from Eristalinus aeneus, assembly GCA_955652365.1. Classification (NCBI taxonomy): domain Eukaryota; kingdom Metazoa; phylum Arthropoda; class Insecta; order Diptera; family Syrphidae; genus Eristalinus; species Eristalinus aeneus. Next base: position 56,670,782 of record OY019130.1, on the reverse strand, counting down.
CTCCTTGCAATCGTAGTCAATGCAAGTCCTGAATCAAAACCAGCTTGAAAGACATTTAGCCGATTATTGGTAAATACCAAAATAAAATTTGTGTGAAAACTTTCCTAAACGCTGAGAACAGTGAAACACCCTTATAATTTCCCGGAATTCTATCATCAGCATTTGTATATATAGAGTATATCACAGATTTAAGACAAACATCTGAAACTATGGTATGTCTCAATCTAATATTTTGTTGTAACTGTTTAGTAACATTTCGAGATACCCAGGGGTGAGATCTTCAGACAATGACCGGAATACTATCAAACCCAGCAACACATATTAATTCCGACATTAAGAAAGAACAAAATTAGAAAAAGTTGTCCACAAATTAAATATTAGAAGTTTATATATAAATATTTTAATTCTTTCACTCTACAGGTGTTTAACAATAATCAGTCGGTGACGGAGAATTCTACTTAATGAAGAAATGACAAAAATTCAAGAAGAAGACAGAGTCATATGAAAACTTTAATACAGAAGCATCATAAATAATGCAAAGGCAAATTCCTTATTCCCATTCCTGCAATATGAACTGGAGGAAATAATATAAAAATATTCAATGTAAATAGTTTATTTGAAAATAAGAATGCGATATGTAATGCAACTAACAGTCAGCATATTCCATAAGTAGAGGAGATTGCTCCCGCGTCATTATCCTCAATCGATTTAATGGTGTTAAATTTCACAACGAGACCCGCAACAGGAACTTAGGTTGGCAAACTTATTAACGATAGCCTTATTATCAATAACCTGCGATTTGTCTCCGAAGAATTTGTTTTTATAATGCATTTTTATTTTTTTCGCGAATTCAATTTCTTACGTCCTAGGCACAAAAATACTTAAAACTAGGTTATTAATGAAATCTACTGATCTTAATTCTAACTTACTTTATTTTTCTAATTCGTTTCGAATTCTTACAATATCTGAATTCACTGCTTAAACATATATACTCGTAACTTGTGAGGTTGATTGTATTTGAAAGGAGATCCCTTTGACTGCGCCTATTATCGAGAAATAATTCTTTTTAACATCGCATACAAAATCTTCTCTGCCGCTGTCCATAACCTGATAGCAGTCTATCAGTGTGATTTCAGGCCAAGGAAGTCCACAAAAGACCAGATCCTCACTTTACGCCAGATCCTGGAAAGGAGCCAAGAAGTACAAATCGACACTTACCACCTGTCGATTTTAAGGCCGCATATGACAGTGTGTATAGAGACGAGCTATACGGTGCCATGTCTTGTGTGTAGGATGTCGAGAAAGAATTTTCGCTGAATCGTCAAAGTCGGTAACGAACTCACCGAGATCTTCAATGTCAAAAAAGGTTTAAGACAAGTCGAAGCACTATCATGTGACTTCTTTAATATCACCCTCGAGAAGATCGTGCGTAACTCACAAGTCAACACCAGAGGCACGATCTTCCAAAAGTCATTGCAATTGCTAGCTAACGCTGATGACATTGATGTTATTGGACGATCACAGCGTGCCGTTAATGAGGAGAATGCAAAACAAACTACGTGCTTCCGTCAAGAAAGGATACAAGCATCGACGTCTCGGACAGAGCGTTACACTAGGCAGCAGGAACTTCGAGATAGTCAAGGACGTCGTCTACCTCGGCTCCCTGCTGTAAACAGGGACAACAACATCAGTACCGAAATCAAACGCAGAATCTTGCGAATGATTGTTTCCTTGGACTAAAGAGGCAATTGAGCAATAGAGCCCTTTCTCGAAGGACTAAGCTCGCTTTATATCAGCAGCTTGAACATCCCAGCCCTACTCTATGGCGCGAACACATGGATATCACAATGTAGATGTCACCATATAGAAACTGCTCCAACTAGATGCCTAGCTATCTTACTACATTTTTCACAATCAATTGCTGTCCCAGTGGGTCAACTATGCCGAAATTGCGCCAGTTCATTTTTGTGCCTCTTTAGTCTCTGGACAGCGAGGTTCAGTGGAACACTTCCGGATAGTTGATTCAACTTCCAGTCGTCACGTTTTTATAAGGAACACAGTAGCTGATATTTCGTTGCCATTTTTGACAACGTTGCAATTTTGGACGAATGTCAAGTTTGACCAACTTGAGGAAAAGGCCTTCTAACAATACGGTGTCCAATGCCTTTTCCATGTCAATCAGGCAGGCTCCTGTGCACTGTATTTTGTTTCTGTTCCACTGAATGTCGAAAACCAATTTAGACGCTGCATGAATGGTGTCGTGCCCCGCCCTGACAATTGAATAATTGTTTTTCCTTAACTCATTTTTTCAGAGCTCTTACGACTTTCTTCTCAAATACCTTGCTTAGGTACGAAAGAAGACTTATAGACCGGAGATTCGTCGGGGTGGAGGTATCTTTGCTCCATTTCGGGATAGGCTGTATCACAGCTATTTTGCAATGCGCCGGGTAATACTATGTATTACTGAGTGCTTTGTTGAACAGAGTTGTGTATGCGTCCACCGCCTCAGGGGGCAGGTGGCACAGAACAATATTTGGTATCCCATCTATTTCCACTGACTTCTTCTTCTTCAGTGTTGAGAATACCTTGGAGTTCATCTTTTGATATAAGGATGGAGTTGTTTCCAACATCATCGACGAAATTATTTGCCGGAACATCGTCACTGAACCTGATGAAACGAGTGTTCTCGGATCGCCATAGACTTATTTTATTTCGGAGACAGACATGATTAAGTCTCTTTTTCTGTCAAGTCGAATGTCGTTATGGTCTTTTCTCCGAACGATTTTATTTACTTCCGGGAACATGATCGGGTTGTTAGATCTTACGGCCCTAATCTTAGTGGCCCAATGCAAGCTTACAGCTAGTGTGTAATTTTGTTTGATTAACTGTTGGTTACTTTGATCTGTGACTTCAGATAGCGAATCTCCGAATTCTGTGGATCTGTAAATTTCCTGTACAAGAGTTTAAGTCTTGACAGGAGTTTATGTTTTTGTCCGTAAAATCCATCGATCGTAGCATTCCAATAAATGTCGCCATCATCAGTTTGTGCTACCTTCGTTATAGTTTTGTCCATTGTTCGTTTAATGATTTCGTCCATTTGTGTGAGGTGCCCATCAACCTCTTCGTTAGTAAGGTTTCTTTTCGTAGGATGATTGAATACACACTTATGTCTTTGGCTAAGGTTCTAGAGAAACGTGGGCAGGCCGCCTTGTTACAATTATATGGATGAGTTTCCACAATTTCTTCAAGTTCTTTCAGCTTATTCGGGAGCAAAATTACTGCGGCGAGACCACAGTGATCACTGTTATACTCGACCGTAGTTAAACAGTTCCAGAAAAAAAAAAAACAGAAAAAAAACCCTCGAGCTCCGAAAGAAAGTTAGTTATCACGAACAACTTCTTTCCACCTTGGAGAGGAATGTGTGCGATGACTGCTTCTAGCACACCAGATCTTCTAACTTTATTGCTATATATGACCTTGTGACTAATATTCTTTTTTATTAAAAGGGCGACTCCACCATTTCAAGTGGAATGGGGTCAGTCCTTTCTTATAATATGGTAACGTAAAGAGTAAATCGACCATCTGTTTCTGCAAGTCGATCATCTGCGCTTGCATCGACTGGACGGAAGACAGTACATCCCTTATGGAGGGGTCTGCTTCAGGTTACGTGGCCATTGGCTCTTTCCGTTTTGCCGGTTGTATGCCTGACACCATTTGGGCGCAGGAGACACCAGGCGTAACGGTGGTAGTCACAGCAGGGACCGCTAGCCCCTTTAAATTTTTAAAGAGCGCCTTATCTTCGACTTCCTCCACACTTAGAGGACATTCCTCTTTGTTGTGACTGAATGTGCAACGTGCGCAGCGGAACTCCATATTGCAGTTCTCCGCGATGTGCCCCAGCCTTCTGCACTTTGCACATTGAAGTACGTGGTCAGTTTTGTTCAATTTCTCCCAGAAGAACGAAAGTGCTTTCTTCTTCGTTTTCGCTGCCGCAGTGATAAAGGGCTTAACTCCTACGAAATGAACCTCGTCGCTTTCAACTAGTCGTACACTGTGTACTGGTGTACGTGTAATAGTCGGCATTCGATGTCGCCAATTTTTTTTTTTAGAAATCTAAATCCGTCCATTATCAGATAATGAACGGTATGGGTATGAGGTCTTATATTTTATATAATAAGTCTTATTTTCTAGGGCTAACTCACATAGGGTCTCTAGCTCGTCCGTCCCCATGTCGAAGACGTTTATTGTTGGGCGGCGGACCATGGATTTCTGATGTTGTTGCTGTGGCTCCTGTTGTTTCTGCTGTCGTTTCTTCTGCTGCGGTTGCTTTCGTTTCTGTTGCTGCTGTTGTTTTGACTGCTTCGCCTGCTGTTGTTTCTGCTGATGTGCCTGTTTTTGTTGTTCTTTCTGTTTATGTTGCTGTTGTTGCTGTGTCTTCATTTGTTGCTGTTGCCAAAATTTTAGCTCCTGTTGAGTTTTCTGTTGACGTTGCGCTGCTTTTGATGTAGACGGCAGCGGTTTTTGGCATTTTTGCTTTTGCCCCATATGTTGCTTCCGTTTCTGTTGCAGCTTCACAGTGCGAGACTGTTCGGCCCTTTGTTTTGCTGTATTCTCTTCAGCTTTCCTCGACGTGGATCGTTGGTGTAGGAACTTGATATGGGCGTCAAGTTTCACCCTTTTTTCGTCGAGTTTCTTCAGCTTCGTTTCCTCCTCCCTTATTTGCTCCTCCTCATCGTCGGCGTCCGATGTGGCGAGCACCTGGAAGGTGTTTTCACTCCGTCTATATGAAAATCGGCATTCGTTGCCCTCCGATTCACATTGGAGGGCATCAATGTCGATTGGGACTGCAGCCGAAGACGATTTTGTTGTTGCTCGGGTTACTGCTGGTTTTGTTGGTGTAATTTTTTGGTCGCAACCACCCCAACCTAGCTTTTTGCGACCACTTTCTCATCTGACCTCACTGCTGTCATCTGACACTTCGTGAGGTTGTGCCGCGGCTGCATCTTCTTTCTTCTCTTTTTAAGTTCGGCAGTTTCGCTCGTAGGACTAGCCACACGGGTGCTACCATCACTGATTATGTGGCTTGATGTTCCGGCCACCGGTGTTTTGAAATCACCCGATTTACTGAGCTCGGGTCGCTCGGCATTCTCCATTTCACTTTTTTTCCTCGCATTTTATACCTCTTAGTTTTATTTTTATTTAAAAAAAAGACAAAATTATCTTTTATTTCCCTCCGGATTCGAACCGGGGATTGTTGGTTCACTTCACTTCACTTGTGCTCTTTTTTTAGTTAATCATTTAATTTTCTTACATCTAGACATAAAATACTTAACTAGTTTAACATTTACATAAATGGAGCATTTAGATTTTTATTTACGTAATTTTAGATGACTTAAAACTAAGAAAACTTTTATTAAAAACTAAGCAAGTAATTTAAATTTTTACCCTAACTTAATTAACACTTAACCTATATACAACTATCTTCTTTTACTTTATATTATAATTGATGACATATTCTAACTTATTCTACTTACACTAAATGCAAGCTGTCCGTAGGAGGCTTCAGCTGACGGCAACTGGTTCACCAGATTTGGCTCTAGCCAAAAAAAAAGTGCCTATGCCTTGCTCGATCTTTAATGTCGTGAACAGGGATACATCCCGGTGCCGAACTCGGACTAGCGGTTCCTGCTCTAGTAAAGCAGCCGCTTGTGCACCGTCCGTCTTATGAGATGGTAGAGAAGTGGACATCTCTCCGCATCCTGCACGAAGCCAAGTCGGTGCGGGTTTAAGAACGCTTCCGGTGGAATGAATTCACTGTGTGTGCTCTCGTGATATGCATCGTTTGGGTAGTAGTCTTCAAATATCAGATTACTTCAGAGATCTGAGATCATTGCTCTTGCGACATGCCTTCGAGCCAGATTAATAATAAAATTATCCAGCTTGTTCACGGTTACCTCATTGTACAAGATTTCATTGGAATAGAACTTCTTGTACTCCGATTCTTGGGTTCTGTAAATCTTAAACCAAACCTGAAGATTTTGCCTCTAGCAGACTCTCATCCACCACACCGGACAGCCATATTAGAGTCGTGTAGCAAATAACCTTCACCCTGGAATCAAGTTGCCTACTGTAAAACAACCTACTTGCCATACCGAAGGGTTTTCTGGCTTTTGCTAGACCAGTTGCAGCCTTCAAGGCTAATGGTCGCCTATGTGGCCAGTTTACATTCGTGTTACTTGTGCTTTAACACCCGAGTTACCGAACCTCTTCGTAGGTGATGTTATTGTTCTTTACTAGAAACACTGATCGTTTTTTCTCAAGTAGCCGAATTAGGTACTTACACCGCGGTGGTCTGGGGGCGACTGAGCAGGAGTTGTTAGTGTTCAACCCTTACCACCGATGCTCCACCCGTCATCTGAAAATCAACCGAAGAAGTCTTTTCCCTGGAACTGATGAAAGAACTGCACACGAAATATACCCAACTCATCCACAAAGTCCAAGAAGAGCAATTTTCCGACCAGATTGTTATTTTACTTACAGTACACTCACAGCTTTTCGCCTTACAAAAAGCAGTTAATTAATAAAACTTAAATGCAGTTCGAATTGACATATTTCAATTGTTAAACAAAAACGCACTTTTATTTCGTGACATAAATGTTCAATAGGGTTAAAATCTGGCGATTGTGTTTTTAGCCGCTTTGGAGTGATCTTAGGCAACCATTCGCGTACTAAATACGAGGTGTGCTTCGGATCATTATCTTGTTGGAAATAGAAAACCGAAGGTAAACTTAATTTTACTGCGGAACTTCGTAGATTTCGTTTTAAAATTTTCAAATACACAATTTTGTCCATACTACTTCTAAAAATTCGAACTTTTCGCAGCCATTTGAAGCCATATAACCCCACAACAGCACAGATCCTCCCCCGTATTTTATGGTTGACTTTATATTTTTAGCTTTCAGAGCTGTATTTGGTTCCCTCCAAACAATTTGTTTGCCATCAGACCCAAATAAATTTATTTCATATTTAGTTATCATCTAAAGTAGTTTCATCTGAAAACAAAACACCTTCTCAAAAGCTTTCCGGGTGGTTTACATAGCAAACTCCAATCTTTTCTTCTTATTAACTAGAGAAATGTAGGGCTTTCTTCGGGCGATCCTACCATTTAAATTATTCTTTCTCAAGACTTTCCGAACGGTTTCCACTGAAAGAGGCTTATTAATTACGGATGACACCTCAGCCGTCAACTTTGGATTTTGGATTGATTGTCCGAATAATATACCGCTCGTTTTGTTCTGAGAGCAATTTTTTTCTTCCCTTCCAGGTCTGTTTTTTAGTGTCCCTTCATATCTATAATTGCTTATTATTTTTTGTAATGTTGCATGCGATGGCCCTACAGTTTCTCCTATTTTTGGCATAGACATCCCCTGGCAAAATAGCTTAATTATGAGCATTCTCGTTGACAAAGTAGTCTGTTTTCGCATGTTTTCCATACTCTCGCACAAAGAAGAGAATATCGGTCTTTTCAGTTCAAAAGCGTGTGCAGGAATGATCATCAGGGACATTTGTTGCTTCATTCCTGAACAAATTTGCACGTATCAAGTCTGCGAAGCTTGTGTAAAACGCACACATGACATCTGTGTGCTCAATTTTGTGTGTCGATTTCAGGGGTTGTTTCCTTTTTCATGCGAAAGGTACCGGTAGGAAGTCTGTGAATTTGGCGTATACTCCTGCTTAAGATATGTATTCAGTTATAGTTGTATACCAAAAAAATAAAACAAAAAAGTGGTCGGCCTTAAAACAGCACGAATATGAAGTAATGATAGGTTTATGCTAAATTTTCTGAGGTACTGTATATCCTTTTCTCGGTAATGATTGCGATCATAATAGTAGTAGTATGCAGAAGAAACAGAAAGAAGAATTCGAATAACATACCCTCTTCACCATATATAGCCGTAACTGGAGGAGCACCTGTACCACCAACTGCTGAAATTCAACATCAAGATTGTATCAACTTTCTGACATCTGCCATAAGCTACCCAACATTTACAATGCTCCATATTGATAAAAGCTGCGTGGACGCAAGATCTTAACGAGGGACGAGTTAACGACATTTACTGAACCAGCAACACCCTGTTTCATTGCAGTCGATTTCTTCATACGAAAACTGCAGGCACACCATCGACGAATGTGACAGAACATATGGTGAGTCGGCGTGCATTGAGCATTACACGGTCGCTTCGCCAAATATCGTCAACATCTGTAGTTTGTTACCTTTACGGCGTCGAAGAAATTTAATTAGGTCAGAATGAGTTGGCGTAGGTTAAGTTTAAATTAAAAAGCGGATTGTAAATCAGTCTTGAATAAAGATTTAAAGTGAAAACATATAATTATTATAAGGTTGTCAAATATCCCCCTTCCGCCTTTTTGCCTTTTGAATTTTCCGCCTGTGAACAAAGCGCTACAGAGCTCGTATCTGTCAATAGTATACATCATTTGAAAGGCCTTGACATAACCTACAAAACTATGCATGACTAGTTTAGATATTGCGTTCAACAGTGATAGACGTGTGAGAATGGAATTCACTAACGCCGAAATTAAATAAATATCAGCCGTCGATTTTTGGGCAGTCGAAAAATTTAGTTTTGCAACTCATTACTAATATATGTTCAGCAAATAAATGCCTTAGTAGATTCGTATTAAAATTAAAGTCTGAGACAAACTACAAGGGACTCCCTTTCTTAATTCTGGGCATAATTGTTTGTATCTCGATTTTATTTGTGTATTGTCCGGATATCTTGCATTTAAATCTACTATCTAATCTAATTAAGAGTTGCATATCCAAGGCTTAAGCCTTTTAATATTGCAAAGCATTTTAAGAAGATGAGCAGCCAGAGGAACTTTATAGGATCGAACCTGAGGTTTTTTAACTGTGCCTCGGAGACAAAATATTTGCCGATCTAACTTTTGACGAAGTTAATCTAAAAGCACTAAGTGATACAGACTCCACAATGAGCATTCTTAATTCCAATATGGCAGATAGCAGTAAGAATTGATTATTTGAAAGAGTAAAAATGGGCCTTCAAATGATAGTTAACGTAACCGCTGAAGCGATAAAAATAATAAAATAAAATGTTATAAAGTGGTACAAAATAAATTTAGAACACCAGCCCTTCGATGTTCTCATCGGTATAGACAGACTGAATAAAATTGTCAGAACTCTGGATTTTGAAAACCAGTGCCTAAAACTATATAATAATAGTTGGATAGGCCAGGGCCTTGCCTTGCCTTGCAACTACTCGTCTTGCGCCCTGCTGTTCTCTCACGAGTAGAAGGAACCTTCAATTTTTTGCCGGCTCCGAGCGACGATATTTGAGAAGCTTTTTCTTAGACAGTAATTACTCTGTAAGTGTTGTCAGCAGCTCGAAAAAGGTGGTGCCGTAAAAAATTCGAGGTGTTCAGCCGGGAAGCTAACCCAGACCTGTTGCGTGTGAGCGTCGCATTCTACCCACTACGCCACAGCGGCCACACACTAAATAATTCTTCTTCTTCTTCTTGTGGCGCTACAGTCCGGGGTGGACCTGAGATTCAACCAACATGCCTCTCCAGATCTTTCCAGCTTCCTACAGTTGCGCACTCCAAGTTGGATGAGGTCCTTCTCCACATGTGTGCGCCACTTTCGTGTAAATCGTCCTCTGTTGCGTTGTCCCAATGGCTCGGATTCAAAGACTTTTCGGGCTGGAGCAGTGTTGTCCAGCATTGTGTGGCCTTGCCATCTAAAGCGTTGTATCCGTAGACACTTGATCAGGCGCATATCGCTGTACGGCCCATAGAGTTCGTCATTAAATCTTCTCCTCCAGATGCCATCAACGCAAACAGGACAAAAAATTGCACGCAAAACTTTTCTCTCGAAGAGACTAAGGGCTTCCTCATCCGCCTTTGCTAACGTCCAAGATTCCGCGCCACAAAGAAGGACGGGGATGATCAAGCGGTTGTACAAAGTGAGCTTAGGCCTTTGAGAGAGGGCTATAATACCGAATTGCCTCTTGGCAATTGGCTTGTTGTCCCTGTTTACCGCGAAGCCGAGGTAAACGAAGTCCTTGACTACCTTGAAGTTTCTGGTGCCTAGTGTGACGCTCCGTCTGAGACGTCGATGTTGTGTGTCCTTCCTTGATGACAGCATGTACTTAGTTTTGTCCTCATTTACCGCCAGACCCATTTTAGCCGCTTCCGCTTCAATGCCAGCAAACGCCTCATTGACGGCTCGCTGTGTTCATCCAATCACGTCAATGTCATCAGCGTAAGCTAGCAATTGAACTGACTTCTGGAAGATCGTGCCTCTGGTGTTGACTTGTGAGTTACTCACGATCTTCTCGAGGATCGTGTTAAAGAAATCGCATGACAGCGCGTCACCTTGTCTAAAACCTTTTTTGACATTGAAGGTCCCGGTGAGTTCGTTATTGACCTTGACGGGACAGCGAGAGATCTCCATCGTCATCCTACACAATCTGATGAGTTTGGTAGGAATTCCAAAACATGGTACTGTATAGCTCGTCTTTAAGTACACTGTCATACGCGGCCTTGAAATCGACGAATAGATGGTGGGTGTCGATTTGTACTTCTTGGGACTTCTCCTCTGATTTATAAGTTGATCGAGAGTGTCATTTTTGTTTGACGATGCTTGTCTCTTTGGTCCATTTTAGTGAAATATTTATTTATTATTTAAACCATTTGGATAATTTATATCAACCTAGTTTGTTCAATTGATCTTTGGCATTAGTTGCTAATTACCGATTGATCTTATTCGATCAGAGTTTATCGAAAACTAACAAGCACAGGCACAGTGACCAATGATCTAAATTAACCTGCTTTAGTTTAGCACTTGTTTAATAAAAATCAGCCTCACTTTTTTAATTATTAAATTGTCACGAAACTTTTTATTCGCTACTTGCACTCTCCAAAAAAATTTACGAAAAAATAATGTGTGCACACAACACATTCTTATGTTTGATGAATGTCACCAAATCTAAGATCAACTTCAAGATCAAAAGACAAGTGTCAAATCATTTCTAATTGTCAACAATCACTTTATAGTAATCTCGGAATCAACACAAAAAAGCCGCTTGCAACGACTCGCGAGTAAGTTTAATTTAATTGCTTAATTATTGTATAATTAAGATCGCGTTTTTCATAGGCAATGAGTGCGAAGATTTTAATTGGAGTTAGACAACTGAAAAAGGCGATGGCAACCAACAACCTACCGAACGACTTTCTGTTGCGAGTAGCGATGAACTCACCCTTAAATTTCGTAAATACACGTCAAATGTAGGAAATTTCCCAATTTTCCAAATTGATCCCACGGATCCGCCATTGTCCTAATCGTAATACCCCAACTCCGTCAGAAGCCGATCCTTTCTTTTATTCCAGAAGCCGGCGAAAGTAGACATCTAATGCCTATAATCCCTTATCCCGAGACAGTTAGTTAATATAATAGTACGTACCATAACCTAATGTATTTTTTTTCTTAATAAAGGAAATTAAAATTCACGATAGAAATAAATATTGTCGTGTATTTAAAAACTATCTCGCGCCACCAACCACGCTGCTTTCGTCCCGTTGCTGCCGATAAATTGCAGCAACAACTTTCATTCGCGATAATCACACAAACTCTTTATAGTTTAATGAATCAATAACTTTATTCTTATTAGTTTAAAGAAGTAAATTGAATTCAACCGAACCGCACCCATTATTTTTACTTTATGTATAAATTGTGTATATAAATATATATAGTCTGTATGTGTGTATAAAATATAAATGTAAATATTCCGTTGATGCACTAACAAAAGGTGAAGGAGTATTGTGAACGCTTGCACTTAGGGCATTAACTAAGCAATATTGTTTTTTATTACAGCACTTTAAATTTTTGTTGAATACCACTTTTTCGGCGATCCCGATCGCAAATTTATTTTTTGGATTTGTATGTATTTATATTAATTGTTATTTTCTTCATATTTGATTGCTTCTTCTTCTTGTGGCGCTACAGTCCGGGGTGGACCTGGGCCTCCACCAACATGCCTCTGCAGCCAGCACGATCTTTCGCCAGCTGTCTCCAGTTGCGCACTCCAATTTGGTTGAGGTCCTTCTCCACTTGTGTGCGCCATTTTAGTCTAGGTCGTCCTCTATTGCGTTGTCCCAATGGCTCGGATTCAAAGACTTTTCAGGCCGGAGCAGTGGTGTCCATACGCTCTACATGGCCTAGCCATCTTAAGCGTTGTATCCGTAGACGCTTGATCAGGCGCATGTCGCTGTACAGCCTATAGACACTAGACCCATTTTAGTCGCTTCAGCTTCAATGCCAGCAAACGCCTCATTGACGGCTCGCTGTGTTCTTCCAATCACGTCAATGTCATCAGCGTAAGCTAGCAATTGAACTGACTTCTGGAAGATCGTGCCTCTGGTGTTGACTTGTAAGTTACGCACGATCTTCTCGAGGATGATGTTAAAGAAGTCACATGACAGTGCGTCGCCTTGTCTAAAACCTCTTTTGACATTGAAGGTCTCGGTGAGTTCGGTACCGACCTTGTCGGAGCAGCGAGAGTTCTCCATCGTCATCCTACACAATCTGACGAGTTTGGTAGGAATGCCAAAACTAGACATGGCACTGTATAGCTCGTCTCTATGCACATTGTCATATGCAGCCTTGAACTCGACGAATAGGTGGTGAGTGTCGATTTGCATTTCTTGGGTCTTTTCCAGGATCTGCCGTAATGTGAAGATCTGGTCTATTGTGAACTTCTCTGGCCTGAAACCACACTGATATGGACCTATCAGGTCATGGATAAATGGTTTCAGACGCTCACACAATACGGCAGAGAGGATCTTGTATGCGATGTTCAGGAGACTTATCCCTCTGTAGTTTTCGCAGTCAAAGGGGTCTCCTTTCTTGTGGACCGGGCAAACGACGCTGAGATTCCACTCACCGGGCATGCTTTTCTCCGACCATATCTTACAGATGAGCTGGTGCACGCGCCCAACCAGGTCATCTCCAGCTGATTCAAATAGTTCTGCGGACAGTCCGTCCGCTCCAGCAGCTTTGTTCGACTTTAGCTTGGATATTGCGATCTTCACCTCGTCTAAGTCGGGGGGCCGGAATGCTTGTCTATCATCGTCCAAATTGAGTGGAACATTCTGCCTAACAGCGGGATTTGGGTCGTCATCGCCGTTTAGGAGTCTGCAGAAATGATCCTTCCAGATTCTCAGCACAGACTGCTCTCTACTCTACTCTACTACTAGTTGTCCATTTTGGTCCCGGCAGGCCTTGGTCAGAACCTTGTATCCTTCGGATAGCTGTTCTACCTTTCGGTAAAACTTTCGGACTTCATTCCTGCCAAAACATCTTTCCATTTCCTCGACCGCGCGCTTCTCATGCTCCTTCTTCTTCCTTCTGAGAAGCCGGTGCTCTTCCCTTCTTCTCTGTTCGTAAAGCTCACGAACATCCCTCGTCGTTCGATGCAGCATTGCCTTGTATGCTTCTTGTTTGGCTGCATGCGCCTGCCTACACTCGTCATCAAACCATGAGTTGCTTCTGGGTGGTGACGTGAAACCCAGCACACCAGTGGCAGCATCTTTGATGGCTTCTTGACAACGTTTCCATTTTTCTTCTATGCTTAGTGCAGGAAGCGTCGAACTCTGAGCGAGTTTCAGGGAGACTCGGTCGGCAAAGTTCTCAGTAATCAGCTGCGATTGTAGCTTTTCGACGTCAAACCGTTTTGGCCTTTCTCGACTCCGTTGCTCTCTCGATATCCGGGTTCTTACCTTGGCTACAGAAGGTTCGGACATCGAGAATACTGGAGGAGTGTCTGACGTCGATCGCAACGTGATCAATCTGGTTGACGGTTTGATCAGGAGATCGCCAGGTTCCTTTGTGAATGTCCAGGTGTGGGAACCGCGTGCTAGCCACAGAGAGGTTTCGCCCCGAGGCGAAGTCCAATAGCCTGAGTCCGTTTCCGGATGTGTTGTCGTGCAGGCTGTGTTTACCGATGACTCCAGCAAAGATGTCCTCCTTTCCCAGCTGAGCGTTGAAATCTCCTAGAACGATCTTGGTGTCATAGCTGGGGCATCCATCGTATGTTCTTTCTGGGAGATCATAGAAGTCATCCTTGATGTTGTCATCCTTCTCCTCTGTCGGGGCGTGAGCGCATATTAGGCTGATGTTCCCGAATTAAGCCTTGATGCGGATTGTCATGAGGCGTTCGCTGACAGGGTCGTAGCTCAAGTCTTTTTGCCTAAGTCTGCCTCGAACAACAAATCCGCATCCGAATAAGCGCTGCCTTCTCTCTCTATAGTAATTGCTGTAGTAGATATCGCAGTTCTTCATCGTTTTTATGCCAGGCCCATCCCATCGCCAGGCCCATCCCATCCCTTCCTGGATGGCGGTTATGTCAGCTTTGTAGCTGTCAAGGGCCTCCGCAAGTTGTTCGGCTGCACGTGGCATGTTAAGGGACCTCACATTCTGCGTGCAAAACCGAAAATCTTTGACCTTTAAACGTTTGCTGGGGTCGTCAACAGTTAATCCGTCCTTATCCGAGGCATATCGGGTTTTCTGAACTATATTATTTTTATGTGGTGAGGAAGTTACCCTCACGCACAACCCACAGACTGGTAGGCCAGGCCCATTATTTAAATCTTCGGGCAAAGGAGGTCGCTGCATACATTAGTTCACCATACAACGGGTGTTGTGATGGCTATCCAAGGGGCGCCGCGTGGAGGCTGTATGTCAACTTGACCTGTGCACTAACGAGGATTGCCTTGGCAGCTCGCCATGTTGAGCGCAATCAACGACGTTACCTCGCGTGCATAGGCCCATGCCCCCCCATGTTTGATTGCACTTGTTGTTTTATGTCCCTGCTCGGGCGCCATAAAAAATTCTTCAAGCTTTTTATTCAGATTTTAATAATTGTAACACTCGCGTACTTACTTTTCGTATCTTTTCGTATCTTATCGGCGGAGTAAAATAAAAATGCGTTCATATTAATTGACTATTCAGTTATAAGGACCGCTTAGTTTCTAGGACAGAGAAAGTCTTAAAAAAAATAAAATAAATATGGTCGCTTGGGCACTTGGGTTTTTTATAGGAAATTTCTGCATTATGTAACTCACAATAAGTTATTATTACTTTTTTATGGCTATACGTAACAGACGTAATGAGACTCTCCACATGGACATTTTTGATATCATGAAACACCCGTTTCTTACCCTCATAGATAAGCTTACTAAGAAAACATAATAAAAAATAATTCATTAATAAATAATTGTATGGCAAGATTGTCATCAGGGGGTCAGGGCCTAGCTTGCTCATCAACTACTCGTGTTGTGCGTCCTACTGTTTTCTCACTAGTAGAAGGGATCTACTCCGATGCCGAAGTTTAAGAAGCTTTTTTTAGACACTTAATATTATTTGAGTGTTGTCCGCAGCTCGAAAGAGGTGGTGCCGCAAAAAATTCGGGGTGTTCAGACTGGAGTCGAACCTGGACCTTTGGCGTGTGAGCGTCGCACTCTACCCACTACGCCACAGCGACCACGACTAGAAAGCATACGTGTATTGTTTACCCAATCAACACTGGCCAAAAAAGTAGAAGCACTAGAGGAATATTTCTCAAAGTTTTGCAATGTCACAAAAATAACAACTTTCAACAGTGACATAGAAAGGTTTTACTTTACACTACAGTATATACTAGTGATCATGAGAATACCACATCTATCGCTTATTCAGAAAGCGCAAAGAGCTTTAAAAATGTCTCCAGAAGAAGCAATGGTTGCAGACGTAAAGCAGGTACATCTAGAAAAAAACAAAAGGACCCACAAACTAAATGAAATTAAGGAAGAGTACAAAGAAATAACAGAGGTTACATCTGTCAGAAACTACAAAAGAAACAATTATAGATTAAATTACAATTAAGAAAAGAGAAAAGGAACGCCTGATAAATATTAAACGTCCACGTTTGGTTGCAAGTGATGATATTAATGTACCTAACACTCACGACAATGACACCAAAGGTTGATCAATTGATAACAAGTAACTGATAGTGCATGTTATTAGCACAAACAAAATAAGACAAACTATTAATACATTTGTAGAAAATATTAGAAAACTTGAAGTAGACAATAACCCAATTATAAAATAGAAACATATGTTAAAATAAGTGCCACATAGGAATATGTCAACAATGGTTATTCGTTATTCATGTGACCAACATGCGACAGTAAACCCACTGCGTTGACACTTGCCCACTTTATGATCGGTTGATCATATACAACAGTTCCCATTCCTGAAACAGAACATACTAATGCACCTAAATCCAATTGGCATCTTTTACAGATTCTCCTGCAAGGGTTCTGGAAAAAGTGGCACCAGGAATACTTGCCATCAATGCAACAAAGTACTAAGTGGCATGGTATTCAATCAGATCTTAAGTTAGACGACATCGTGCTCTTTAAGGAATGTGGAATCCAACTTGCATCCATTCAAATGGCTACTGCGGGGCATCATTAAGATTCATCCAGGCAGCGATAGCAAGGTTCGTGTAGTCACCGTCAAGCCGAAATTTAAGGAATACGTACGACCATTTGTGAAGATTGTTCCTCTTGTTGTAACTGGAAGACCGGAGTGTTAATTGCTCTTTGACTTACACTCATCTTAATATTATGTATGAACCAGTCCTGTTCATGATCATATTAATTCTCGAGTGTCATTATTTTTAACTACAATATGTTACTAAGATAAGTTTTCGATTTCAAGGTTCCAATTTATGCTCATTGCATTTCCAGATGTCGATCGTACGTACTGCAGTTACATATTTACATATTACATATTTCACATTTCTTGGCATTTGACAATTGAAATTGAAATTGAACCACCCTTTGCGTTATTCTCATTTTAAATTTACAAAATTTACTAAAGGAAAGGCATACGAATTTCTGGTATTCTATGCCGTTTAGGATATTTGGGTTAAGTTTTTATTTTGAGTCAGGGTAGGATTTTCCTCTGCAATTTCTTTTCCTTGCAATATAATTTCGGTAGTAATTTGAATGTGGTTCTTCATATATGGATATTTCACTTCCTTCTTTGAATATCAGTTGATTCCGAAATACATATATAATTATAAATATATAATTTTGTACCAGAAAGTGATGATTTGCGGAAAGCATTTATTGTTTGTTTCCATTTGAAGAAAAGTGCTGCAGCGTCGCATCGAATGCTTGTCGAGGCATGTGGTGATCATGCTCTATCAGAAGCAACATGCAACGGTTCAGAAATAATGATTTTGATGTGAGAAATGAAGAACTTGCAAACGATATTGGGTGAAGATGACACTTTGTGTCAGAAGCAAATGGCAGCAATGTTAAATGTTGCACAACAAACAATTTCTGCCCGTTTAAATGCTATGGGAATGATCCAAAAGTGTGGAAAATGGGTGCCACATGAATTGAATGCAAGACAGGTGGAAAACCGAAAAAACACTTGTGAAATTTTGCTCCAAAGACACGAAAGAAAATCGGTTTTGCATCGGATTGTTAATGGCGATAAAAAATGGATTTATTTTAAGAATCTTAAACAGAAAAAATCATGGGTTAATCCCCATGACCCCATGATCTCCCATGAACCATCAACATCGACTGCAAAACCAGATCGATTCGGCAAAAAGACAATGTTGTGTGTTTG
Source organism: Eristalinus aeneus (assembly GCA_955652365.1). Lineage (NCBI taxonomy): Eukaryota > Metazoa > Arthropoda > Insecta > Diptera > Syrphidae > Eristalinus > Eristalinus aeneus. The sequence goes on along the minus strand of OY019130.1, from coordinate 56,653,060 downwards.
GTGGGACCAGAAAGGTGTGCTGTACCACGAGCTCCTGAAACCTATTGAAACCGTTAATACTGATCGCTACCCACAACCATGCATTGATCGAAAAAGACCAGGTCAAAAATTGGGTGTCTGATTGGTTTGTTATAAAAGACGAACAATTTTATTGGCGTGGTATTCACAAATTGCCAGAAAGGTGGTCAAACTGTATATGTAGAAAACAATGCCCAATACTTTGAATAAAATGTTTTTACTTTCCCATTAATAATTAGTGTTTTAATTTAAAAAAAACGCGCATTTCGTACCGGTATATCTGGTAAGTTCAGAACTGTTTGTGAGCTATTTGAAGTAAGGCTGTTCACTTCGGGCTTAAGTCTGGAGAGTGCGTCAGCTACTTTGCTTCTCTTACCTAGTTTATAGACAAATAAATTTAGCATTCTCAGTTCTGTTGCTCAGGGCGAAGGTACGTTTGTATCCGTATCTTTTTCGCACCGTATAGATAATTCCGAAGATTGTCGAGGGCCTACTCTGTTGCTAACATTTCTTCGGTTTTATGTAGAAATCTGTAAATGAACGTGATGGGTTTATCTTTCCTATATCTCCTTGAGAGAGTACAGCTCCAATAGCGGCGTTAGAAGTTTTTCAAAATCGTCGTCGTCGCATCTCCGATGATTCCATCGAATGTAGTTAGACCGGGAAATACAAAAAATTCTATTGAAGTATTATTGCCAATGCTTTCAAACGATTTGCCAGTAACTTTGATGTTTATTTGGATTGCGCTCCAGCTGATTGAATTTTGAATTGTTTTTGGGCTGGTAGAGCCCCACAGGCTAGTTCAGGTTTTATAAAGATTTTTTAAGCACCTGTGTCGATGAGAAATTTTAGTGTTTTCCCACCCTTGGTATTATATCCTTTATATGGTACATGTGCTGGAAAAGCTCCTGTCACAAAATTTACTTCAGATGATTCTTCTTTTGATAGTTCAATCTCATAATCTTGAGTTTTTTCTTCTTCATATGGTTCGAATTCATCGAGATATTGTGAATCTTTTTGGGTTTGGATATTAAATAATAGCTGTCGTTTTTGGGGCACATTGGTGGATCCATTTCCAAAGTTCTGGTTATAATTGATTTGATTACTGTTGTGTTGGTTGTATGCTGGTCTGTTCATATAATGAATTTGTCTGGTTTGTACAGACTAATCAGTTAGCATTGGAACTTCAGGCTTTGGCTGAGTTGGTCTTGGTGGTGGAGAGTTGTTCCTTCTAGGTCCTTAAGGCTTATATTGATTTCGTTGGTGTTGATTATTTTGAATATTATATGCCATGTTTCTTTGATGCAATGTTAACGATTTTTGTTGGCGGTGGAGGTGCTCGCCTCGGTTGTCTTGCGAATATTTGATTTATCGGGGTAGTTATTGTGTTTGATGTATTCTAATAATGTATTTTCATATGCCGATAGTTAAGATTTCGAATTTCGAAACAAGAAGCATGCGCTTCAGGAACAGTTTGCGGTTTTTGTATAACTACTATCTTAGAAATATCACCGTTTAATCGTCTGACGAAAACACTGAGTGCGCGGTTTCTAAAGTTTTATTAAGAGTGTTGATCGTTTCTGTATTGTAGTCTTCTGTTTTGATATTGTTAATTATAAATGAATATAAATGATAATCATCATTAGCATACAATTAATTTATTACTTATCAGCATAATGGAGGGATAGCACTTCTTAATAGCTCCTAAGTCGTTATCAAAGATGTTATATGAAATTAATGCAGTTCCCGCTACTCCTCTGAAATTTTGTCTGATGCTTTGTAGAATTGCAGGTTAATTTTTAAGTTTGTTGAGGCCATAGATCTTCTCTAAATTCAGTTTTCGCTCGATTGTGGTAATGTCTTTTATTTGAGCGCTTACCGCTCCTGTTAGTTGTTGTAATGACTGCTGAATGACTTCCATTTTACCTTTTTTTTTATTTATTTGTTGTGTTTCTATTATGTTAATGTTTCAGAATGTCTATTTAATTTTTAATGTTTGAACAAAATATGCAAATTGTTTAAACTTTTACAAATAATTTCACTTAACAATTCTTTTAATTGTAGATCTCACTTTGAAACTCGTGTATCAAGCAATATTTCAATTTTATTGTTCTTCTTATATATATAATCTCGTAAAACAAATCTTGAACATATTATTTCACTTAATAATAATTTCATTCTATTACATTACAATCGTTAAACAACAATATGCACTTTTTTATTTCGTAAACTTAAGTTTATAACTTACAGATACGGGACCTTATGGATCCTTATGGAACGGGTCCTGTGTCAACAAGTTTTCCTCAAGAGTAATGCAATCAGTCAAACATATCGATACCTTCTTTTAGAACGATTTATCTTTGGTTTCCAAATGGGCTTCAGTTTCACCTCCTCATTCGAACATCCTTTTGAAGTGGAATGTAGCGCCATACATTTATCACTATTAATATCTTCTTGAGATCTGAATTCGCTGGGGGCCAGATCTGGAGAATACGGTATGTGCCAATTCAAAACCCAATTCGTACAATTTGGCCATAAGAGCCACCGACTTATGACAGGTACATGGTGTAAGATAATTTCTTTCTTCTTCACACGGGACCGTTTCTTTACAATTTCGTCCTTCCAATGCGCCAACAATGTCAAGTAGTATTCGCTGTTAATCCTTTTGCGTTCTCAAGATAGTCAATGAATAAAATTTCATGCGCATTCCAATATACGGATATTATAACCTTGCCAGCTGACATTTGTGTAGGCAGAAAAATTTAACATTTTTAATTTCAAATGAGTTACTTTTGTGAACCACTGTATGTACCTACTTTAACTCATTCTATTACATGTAACATTATCTGTGCTAATATGATGTGGTGATTGTACTGAAATCTCTCCAACAGCAGTAACTGCCGAATCTATAAAAGAGAGCTGAAAAATTAATGAAGGGCTTTTTCTATCCATATAGTTGAACTGTCATCAGTATCTTTATTTTAAGGGAAAGTCCTACAGTGTAGTTTCATAAAAATCAATAATATCTGAGGAGTGGACAAACTGAATCACAATCAGCCACTGTCGTGAAATTAAAAGATGTCCTACGGATCTTAAAGTTGCATACTATGGGAACTAAGGCGGAACTGAAAGTTCGAGCACTTGAAACTGTGCAGGATTTGGAAGATTAAGATCTTTGAAAGTTAATGCACCACCGCAATAGCCTGTGATGATGGGACAAATAATTCAATACTATCGAACGAGGCTGTGACACATCATGAAGGTGATTCAGACGAGGAGTATCGCCTGGACGAAGAATTGACGAAGTTGCGAAGAATTGCACAAAAGAAGGAGATAGAGCGGTTAAAACAACAAATTCGTGATCATCTAATTGATGATGGATTCAGCAATTTGAAGAGTGCGCGGAAATACTGATACTGGACGAAAGAGCTAAGTGTCTGTACATCCGAACAATTAATTTAAAAAATTGGTCTGAATTAAAATGTGCTTTGAAAACTGAATTTCGCAAAACGAGGCATCCCAGACAGCGAATACAACAGAACCATCCTGTATAACGTAGAAAACCTTTCGGAATTTAAAAAAGCCCTGCGAAAAAACCAACAGCAAAAACAAAACTCTTATCAAGTTAGTTTAGAGAAAATGTCAAAAACAAAACCTGCCCCATCAGATCAACAAATTGTCAAAACAAAATTGAAAACAGCAGAAATAGTATCCAACAACAGCAGTATCCCACAACAAAAGAAAAAGAAACTCGTGAAACACTCGACGGCGTACAACTTAAACAAACGTCCTGCATCGACATAAATGATTTGGTCCAAGAAATTTTGAATATCAATATCAGCGAGGATATTCGTGAGTTGCAAATAAATATCAAAGAAAATCAAGTGACAGTGCCAAATCAAAATTTAAGGAAAGAGTGCATATTGCTCTTATTATTAACAAAAATTAATTTAAGCCAAAATCTGATGTCGAAATATAGATTGTTTTGCCCATGAAATTGAGTTACAAAATATTTTAGATAATCTTATTGCAAATGAAATTATTCGTGAATCAAATTCACCATTTGCATCTCCAACTGCTTTTGTACATAAGAAAAACAAAGAAATGAGACTTTGCGTGGATTTTCGAGAACTGAACAAAGTCACTGATCGAGGATCGTCTGGATTGTCTTAAAGACAAGCCTTATTTCACAACGTTAGATTAACGGAATGGGTTCTATGATGTTTGATTATTTAAAGATAATACTAGATATACCTCGTTCGTAAGAATGCCCTTTGGCCTCACAAATGCCCCGCCCGTCTTTGAGAGATATATAAAACATGTTTTTTAAAAACTTAATATAAAAAAACAAACTCATATCGTATATTCCCAATGCCTACTTGTGTGAAGAACGTGCATAGGTTTTTAGGACTGTGCGCTTATTTTCGCAAGTTCATTAAAAGCTTTGCTAATATCGCTTAACCCTTATATGATTTGTTGAAGAAAAATTCTCCATACATATTTGGTCTACAAGAAATCGAGACATTTGAAACTTTCAAGAAAACCCTTGTAGAGACACCGTTGTTAGCAATTTACAGCCACAAATGCACAACTGAACTACATTGTGGTGCAAGTAGCAATGGTTTCGCGGCCGTGTTACTGCAAAAGCAACTCGATTCAAATTTCATCCCGCTTTCTACTTTACAAAGAGATCGACAGAAGCTAAGACTAAGTACCATAGCTATGAGGTGGAAACTCTTTTAATAATATATGCCCTTTTGAAGGTTCAAAGTGTACTAAATTGGTATACTCTTTAAAATGATCACTGATTGTCAGGCGCGAACACAAACTTTGAGTAGGAAGACGCTTAACGCACGCATTTCTGGTTGGGCCTTAGAATTATAAAGCTACGACCACGTGGTGGAACACAGGAAATGAGAACGTATGTCACATGTCGATGCTCTGAGCCGATTGATAAACGAAATCATGACCCAAAAATCTTAGAAATATGTTCCAACTTGAAAAAGGCTGAAAGATCCCAATTCGAAATGGTCGATGGCTTTATTTATCGTAAATGAAAAGACAAAATTCGTGTCTATGTACCTCATGGTCTGGAAAATCAAGTCATACTTACCCACCATGAAGCTCTAAGCCATCTAGGTGTCGACAAATGCTATGAGCACTTGGCTGGAACTTATTGGTTTCCGGACATGAAACGTAAAATTAGAGATTTCATTAGCAAATGTTTAAAATGCATCTACTTTTTGCCTTAGTCCGGCAAAGAAGAGGGATTCCTGCACTCTATTCGAAAGGGAAATATACCATTCGATTCTTTCACATAGACCATCTTGGGCCTCTTCCCTACTCCGCAACAAAAAAGAAGCACGTTTTTATTGTGGTTGACAGTTTTACAAAGTTAACTAATCCTTATTCAGTAAACTCTACTCAAAGTAAAGAAACAATATCATGTTTAAAATCTTATTTTGGGAATTATTTCCAACCAGCTAGAATCATAACAGATAGAGAGACATGTTTTGCCTCTAGTGAGTTTGAGGTGTTCTTAAAGTTACACGGTGTGATACATCTGAAAGTTGCAACTCACTCACCACAATCAAATAAGCAAGTGGAACGTCTGACTCGTGTCATTGTACCCATGTTGGCTAAAGAATGTGATGCAACCACAACAGTTAATTGGGACAAACGTCTAGCTAAGGTTGAATATGCCATCAACAACACTTTGAATCGAAGCACTGGTTTAGCACCCAGTGTATTATTGTTTGGGCGGACTGAGAGAGGTGAATTATAGGATCGAGTTCAGGACTATCAAAGTAGTGCTATAGGCAACGTATTGACTTTGCGCAAGGTAGATATCAAGCATGAAAAAACAATAAAAGAACACAAGAACAAAATAAAGCATATTACTATAGTCGCCATAAGAAACTAAGAGCGTATCTTCATGGCGAATACGTAATGGTAAGGAATATTACTACCCCACCAGGTATAAACAAAAAACTTTTTGCCCGATACAGCGGACCTTATGAAGTCAAAAAGGTGTTGCAAAATGACAGATACCTCGTGGGCGATATTGAAGGCTTGCAATTAACTCGACTTCCTTCCCGTCACCGAATAATATGAGACCGTATAGAGTGGAATACGAGGTAGAGGCAGAGGACGTAAATGTTGCCGAAGATTGTTCCGAGGATCTTGATTCGTAAGACTTAATTTGATTTTTTTTTTTCAAATCAGAAAACATTTGTTTACAAACCAGTTTTCTCATAAAATTTGTGCACTACCAAATAATTACAAACCTTTAACAAATTATGTTACTTCATATGTGGATCATTGTAAAATTATTGAGATAAATGCTATATATTAGAGTAGAATGAATGAAAGCAAAAAATTGTATTAATAGTTACAGAATTCTTTAACTTTACTGAATCTTAATCATATGTATATGTATATATATATATATTTATGTATATATTTATATATATACACATATACATATAAATATATATATATATATATATATATATATATATATATGTATATATATATATATATATATATATATATATATATATTTATATACATATGTATGAAAACAAGTATAGCTTCTTCTTTTGTGTTATTTGCGCCCTCTATATGTATGTCCCGGGACTTGGGTTTTATATATATATATATATATATGTATATATATGTGTAAATATATATATGAAAATAAGTATAACTTCTTCAATAGACTACTGTACCTGCTCAGGATATTTTAATCGTACACACCATAGAAAAAAATCCTTCAAACTTAAACTTTTTTTTGATTAAAGTGTTTATTGTCAAAACTGCTTGCAAAAAGTTGAACTAAGGCTATAAAAAGGACATTATGTTATGTATTTTTAATTGTTATGTATACCGGTATACCGGTATGAAGTAAGCGTCAAGATACAAATGTCTCAGTAGAAAACAATTGTTGTGAACGAGCCCTTATTTTTTTTTGTTTGTTTGCTATGACATCTGTGAAAAATATTTAGTACACATCAAGTCATTGAACAGACAACATCATATTTTTTCATCGTGTTAAAAATGTCGAATTTTGTACGAGAAAGTGATGATTTGCGAAAAGCATTATTTTTTGGTTTTCATTTGAAAAAAAGTGCTAAAGACTCGCATCGAATGCTTGTCGAGGCATATGGTGATCATGCTCTATCAGAAGCAACATGCAAAAGATGGTTTCAACAGTTCAGAAATAATGATTTTGATGTAAGAAATTTAGAACGTGGAAGACCACCAGAAAAGTTTGAAGACGCCGAATCGCAAGCGATATTGGATAGAGATGATACTTTGAGAAAGTTGAGCCTAAAACCTATTGAAACCGTTAATACTGATCGCTACCGACAACAAATGACCAATTTGAACCGTGCATTGATCGGGAAACGACCAGAATGAGCAAGAAGACACGGCAAGGTAATTTTGCTCCATGACAATGCACCTGCACACAAATCAAAACCGGTTCAGGATACAATCAAAACACTTGGCTGGGAGCAGCTACCCCACCCGCCGCATTCACCAGATTTCGCTCCTTCCGAATACCATTTGTTTTCATCGATGGGACACGCATTGGCTGAGCAGCACTTTGATTCCTACGAGGAGGTCGAAAATTGGGTGTCTGATTGGTTTCCTTTAAAAGACGAACAATTTAATTAGCGTGGTATTCACAAATTGTCAGAAAGGTAGTCCAAATGTATAGAAAACAATGGTCAATACTTTGAATAAAATGTTTTCACTTTCCCACTAATAATGAGTGTCTTATTTTCAAAAAAAAGCCGATAATTATCCTGTTGAGAGTTGGATTCAGCAATTCGAAGAGTATGCGGAAATACTGATATTGGACGAAAGAGCTAAGTGCCTGTACGTCCGAAAAATTAATCATTGTTAAATTATTGAGATAAATGCTATGTATTAGAGTAGAATGAGAATGAAAGCAAAAAATTGTATTAATTGTTACAGAGTTCTTTAACTTTACTGAATCTTTGTTTTTTTTCTCACATATGTATGTTTGTTTTGTTAACAACTTAATAATATGATGTAATCGGGGCGATTACTTGTCAGTATGGCCGAGTTGTTTTTTCAAATGAGTCTCTGTACATCCGAACAATTAATTTAAAGAATTGGTCTGAATTAAAATGTGCTTTGAAAACTGAATTTCGCAAAACGAGGCATCCCAGACAGCGAATACAACAGAACCATCCTGTATAACGTAGAAAACCTTTCGGAATTTAAAAAAGCCCTGCGAAAAAACCAACAGCAAAAACAAAACTCTTATCAAGTTAGTTTAGAGAAAATGTCAAAAACAACACCTGCCTCATCAGATCAACAAATTGTCAAAACAAAATTGAAAACAGCAGAAATAGTACCCAACAACAGCAGTATCCCACAACAAAAGAAAAAGAAAATCGTGAAACACTCGACGGCGTACAACTTAAACAAACGTCCTGCATCGACAACAATGATTTGGTTCAAGTAATTTTGAATATCAATATCAGCGAGGATATTCGTGAGTTGCAAATAAATATCAACGAAAATCAAGTGACAGTGCAAAATCAAAATTTAAGGAAAGAGTGCAGATTGCTCTTATTATTAACAAAAATGATGATGTCGAAATATAGATTGTTTTGATTAAAGACACCCCTTTTTATTGCCCATAAAATTGAGTTACAAAATATTTTAGATAATCTTATTGCAAATGAAATTATTCGTGAATCAAATTCACCATTTGCATCTCCAACTGCTTTTGTACATAAGAAAAACAAAGAAATGAGACTTTGCGTGGATTTTCGAGAACTAAACAAAGTCACTGATCGAGGATCGTCTGGATTGTCTTAAAGACAAGCCTTATTTCACAACGTTAGATTAACGGAATGGGTTCTTGATGTTTGATTATTTAAAGATAGTACTAGATATACCTCGTTCGTAAGAATGCCCTTTGGCCTCACAAATGCCCCGCCCGTCTTTGAGAGATATATAAAACATGTTTTTTAAAAACTTAATATCAAAAAACAAACTCATATCGTATATTCCCAATGCCTACTTGTGTGAAGAACGTGCATAGTTTTTTAGGAATGTGCGCTTATTTTCGCAAGTTCATTAAAAGCTTTGCTAATATCGCTTAACCCTTATATGATTTGTTGAAGAAAAATTCTCCATACATATTTGGTCTACAAGAAATCGAGACATTTGAAACTTTCAAGAAAACCCTTGTAGAGACACCGTTGTTAGAAATTTACAGCCACAAATGCACAACTGAACTACATTGTGATGCAAGTAGCAATGGTTTCGCGGCCGTGTTATTGCAAAAGCAACTCGATTCAAATTTCATCCCGCTTTCTACTTTACAAAGAGATCGACAGAAGCTAAGACTAAGTACCATAGCTATGAGGTGGAAACTCTTTCAATAATATATGCCCTTTTGAAGGTTCAAAGTGTACTAAATTGGTATACTCTTTAAAATGATCACTGATTGTCAGGCGCGAACACAAACTTTGAGTAAGAAGACGCTTAACGCACGCATTTCTCGTTGGGCCTGTATGAAAACAAGTATAGCTTCTTCTTTTGTGTTATTTGCGCCCCCTATATGTACGTCCCGGGACTTGGGTTTTATATATATATATATGTATATATATGTGTAAATATGTATATGAAAATAAGTATAACTTCTTCAATAGACTACTGTACCTGCTCAGGATATTTTAATCGTACACACCATAGAAAAAAATCCTTCAAACTTAAACTTTTTTTTGATTAAAAAAAAAACTGCTTGCAAAAAGTTGAACTAAGGCTATAAAAAGGACATTATGTTATGTATTTTTAATTGTTATGTATACCGGTATACCGGTATGAAGTAAGCGTCAAGATACAAATGTCTCAGTAGAAAACAATTGTTGTGAACGAGCCCTTATTTTTTTTGTTTGTTTGCTATGACATCTTTGAAAAATATTTAGTACACATCAAGTCATTGAACAGACAACATCATATTTTTTCATCGTGTTAAAAATGTCGAATTTTGTAGGAGAAAGTGATGATTTGCGGAAAGCATTAATTTTTGGTTTTCATTTGAAAAAAAGTGCTGCAGGCTCGCATCGAATGCTTGTCGAGGCATATGGTGATCATGCTCTATCAGAAGCAACATGCAAAAGATGGTTTCAACGGTTCAGAAATAATGATTTTGATGTAAGAAATGTAGAACGTGGAAGACCAAGAGAAAAGTTTGAAGACGCCGAATCGCAAGCGATATTGGATAGAGATGATACTTTGAGAAAGTTGAGCCTAAAACCTATTGAAACCGTTAATACTGATCGCTACCGACAACAAATGACCAATTTGAACCGTGCATTGATCGGGAAACGACCAGAATGAGCAAGAAGACACGGCAAGGTAATTTTGCTCCATGACAATGCACCTGCACACAAATCAAAACCGGTTCAGTATACAATCAAAACACTTGGCTGGGAGCAGCTACCTCACCCGCCGTATTCACCAGATTTCGCTCCTTCCGAATACCATTTGTTTTCATCGATGGGACACGCATTGGCTGAGCAGCACTTTGATTCCTACGAGGAGGTCGAAAATTGGGTGTCTGATTGGTTTCCTTTAAAAGACGAACAATTTTATTAGCGTGGTATTCACAAATTGGTCAATACTTTGAATAAAATGTTTTCACTTTCCCATTAAAAAGTAGGCTCAAAAAAAAGCCGATAAATATCCTATTGAGAGTTGGATTCAGCAATTCGAAGAGTATGCGGAAATACTGATATTGGACGAAAGAGCTAAGTGTCTGTACATCCGAACAATTAATTTAAAGAATTGGTCTGAATTAAAATGTGCTTTGAAAACTGAATTTCGCAAAACGAGGCATCCCAGACAGCGAATACAACAGAACCATCCTGTATAACGTAGAAAACCTTTCGGAATTTAAAAAAGCCCTGCGAAAAGACCAACAGCAAAAACAAAACTCTTATCAAGTTAGTTTAGAGAAAATGTCAAAAACAACACCTGCCTCATCAGATCAACAAATTGTCAAAACAAAATTGAAAACAGCAGAAATAGTATCCAACAACAGCAGTATCCCACAACAAAAGAAAAAGAAACTCGTGAAACACTCGACGGCGTACAACTTAAACAAACGTCCTGCATCGACAACAATGATTTGGTTCAAGTAATTTTGAATATCAATATCAGCGAGGATATTCGTGAGTTGCAAATAAATATCAACGAAAATCAAGTGACAGTGTCAAATCAAAATTTAAGGAAAGAGTGCATATTGCTCTTATTATTAACAAAAATTAATTTAAGCCAAAATCTGATGTCGAAATATAGATTGTTTTGATTAAAGACACCCCTTTTTATTGCCCATAAAATTGAGTTACAAAATATTTTAGATAATCTTATTGCAAATGAAATTATTCGTGAATCAAATTCACCATTTGCATCTCCAACTGCTTTTGTACATAAGAAAAACAAAGAAATGAGACTTTGCGTGGATTTTCGAGAACTAAACAAAGTCACTGATCGAGGATCGTCTGGATTGTCTTAAAGACAAGCCTTATTTCACAACGTTAGATTAACGGAATGGGTTCTTGATGTTTGATTATTTAAAGATAGTACTAGATATACCTCGTTCGTAAGAATGCCCTTTGGCCTCACAAATGCCCCGCCCGTCTTTGAGAGATATATAAAACATGTTTTTTAAAAACTTAATATCAAAAAACAAACTCATATCGTATATTCCCAATGCCTACTTGTGTGAAGAACGTGCATAGTTTTTTAGGAATGTGCGCTTATTTTCGCAAGTTCATTAAAAGCTTTGCTAATATCGCTTAACCCTTATATGATTTGTTGAAGAAAAATTCTCCATACATATTTGGTCTACAAGAAATCGAGACATTTGAAACTTTCAAGAAAACCCTTGTAGAGACACCGTTGTTAGCAATTTACAGCCACAAATGCACAACTGAACTACATTGTGATGCAAGTAGCAATGGTTTCGCGGCCGTGTTATTGCAAAAGCAACTCGATTCAAATTTCATCCCGCTTTCTACTTTACAAAGAGATCGACAGAAGCTAAGACTAAGTACCATAGCTATGAGGTGGAAACTCTTTCAATAATATATGCCCTTTTGAAGGTTCAAAGTGTACTAAATTGGTATACTCTTTAAAATGATCACTGATTGTCAGGCGCGAACACAAACTTTGAGTAAGAAGACGCTTAACGCACGCATTTCTCGTTGGGCCTTAGAATTATAAAGCTACGACCACGTGGTGGAACACAGGAAATGAGAACGTATGTCACATGTCGATGCTCTGAGCCGATTGATAAACGAAATCAAGACCCAAAAATCTTAGAAATATGTTCCAACTTGAAAACGGCTGAAAGATCCCAATTCGAAATGGTCGATGGCTTTATTTATCGTAAATGAAAAGACAAAATTCGTTTCTATGTACCTCATGGTCTGGAAAATCAAGTCATACTTACCCACCATGAAGCTCTAAGCCATCTAGGTGTCGACAAATGCTATGAGCACTTGGCTGGAACTTATTGGTTTCCGGACATGAAACGTAAAATTAGAGATTTCATTAGCAAATGTTTAAAATGCATCTACTTTTTGCCTTAGTCCGGCAAAGAAGAGGGATTCCTGCACTCTATTCCAAAGGGAAATATACCATTCGATTCTTTCACATAGACCATCTTGGGCCTCTTCCCTACTCCGCAACAAAAAAGAAGCACGTTTTTATTGTGGTTGACAGTTTTACAAAGGTAACTAATCCTTATTCAGTAAACTCTACTCAAAGTAAAGAAACAATATCATGTTTAAAATCTTATTTTGGGAATTATTTCCAACCAGCTAGAATCATAACAGATAGAGAGACATGTTTTGCCTGTAGTGGGTTTGAGGTGTTCTTAAAGTTACACGGTGTGATACATCTGAAAGTTGCAACTCACTCACCACAATCAAATAAGCAAGTGGAACGTCTGACTCGTGTCATTGTATCCATGTTGGCTAAAGAATGTGATGCAACCACAACAGTTAATTGGGACAAACGTCTAGCTAAGGTTGAATATGCAATCAACAACACTTTGAATCGAAGCACTGGTTTAGCACCCAGTGTATTATTGTTTGGGCGGACTGAGAGAGGTGAATTATATGATCGAGTTCAGGACTATCAAAGTAGTGCTATAGGCAACGTATTGACTTTGCGCAAGGTAGATATCAAGCATGAAAAAACAATAAAAGAACACAAGAACAAAATAAAGCATATTACTATAGTCGCCATAAGAAACTAAGAGCGTATCTTCATGGCGAATTCGTAATGATAAGGAATATTACTACCCCACCAGGTATAAACAAAAAACTTTTTGCCCGATACAGCGGACCTTATGAAGTCAAAAAGGTGTTGCAAAATGACAGATACCTCGTGGGCGATATTGAAGGCTTGCAATTAACTCGACTTCCTTCCCGTCACCGAATAATATGAGACCGTATAGAGTGGAATACGAGGTAGAGGCAGAGGACGTAAATGTTGCCGAAGATTGTTCCGAGGATCTTGATTCGTAAGACTTAATTTGATTTTTTTTTTTCAAATCAGAAAACATTTGTTTACAAACCAGTTTTCTCATAAAATTTGTGCACTACCAAATAATTACAAACCTTTAACAAATTATGTTACTTCATATGTGGATCATTGTAAAATTATTGAGATAAATGCTATATATTAGAGTAGAATGAATGAAAGCAAAAAATTGTATTAATAGTTACAGAATTCCTTAACGTTACTGAATCTTAATCATATGTATATGTATATATATATATTTATATATATATTTATATATATACACATATACATATAAATATATATATATATATATATATATATATATATATATATATATATATATTTATATATACATATGTATGAAAACAAGTATAGCTTCTTCTTTTGTGTTATTTGCGCCCCCTATATGTACGTTTCGGGACTTGGGTTTTATATATATATATATATGTATATATATGTGTAAATATATATATGAAAATAAGTATAACTTCTTCAATAGACTACTGTACCTGCTCAGGATATTTTAATCGTACACACCATAGAAAAAAATCCTTCAAACTTAAACTTTTTTTTGATTAAAGTGTTTATTGTCAAAACTGCTTGCAAAAAGTTGAACTAAGGCTATAAAAAGGACATTATGTTATGTATTTTTAATTGTTATGTATACCGGTATACCGGTATGAAGTAAGCGTCAAGATACAAATGTCTCAGTAGAAAACAATTGTTGTGAACGAGCCCTTATTTTTTTTGTTTGTTTGCTATGACATCTGTGAAAAACATTAAGTACACATCAAGTCATTGAACAGACAACATCATATTTTTTCATCGTGTTAAAAATGTCGAATTTTGTACGAGAAAGTGGTGATTTGCGGAAAGCATTAATTTTTGGTTTTCATTTGAAAAAAAGTGCTGCAGACTCGCATCGAATGCTTGTCGAGGCATATGGTGATCATGCTCTATCAGAAGCAACATGCAAAAGATGGTTTCAACGGTTCAGAAATAATGATTTTGATGTAAGAAATGTAGAACGTGGAAGACCACCAGTAAAGTTTGAAGACGCCGAATCGCAAGCGATATTGGATAGAGATGATACTTTGAGAAAGTTGAGCCTAAAATCTATTGAAACCGTTAATACTGATCGCTACCGACAACAAATGACCAATTTGAACCGTGCATTGATCGGGAAACGACCAGAATGAGCAAGAAGACACGGCAAGGTAATTTTGCTCCATGACAATGCACCTGCACACAAATAAAAACCGGTTCAGGATACAATCAAAACACTTGGCTGGGAGCAGCTACCCCACCCGCCGCATTCACCAGATTTCGCTCCTTCCGAATACCATTTGTTTTCATCGATGGGACACGCATTGGCTGAGCAGCACTTTGATTCCTACGAGGAGGTCGAAAATTGGGTGTCTGATTGGTTTCCTTTAAAAGACGAACAATTTTATTAGCGTGGTATTCACAAATTGTCAGAAAGGTAGTCCAAATGTATAGAAAACTATGGTCAATACTTTGAATAAAATGTTTTCACTTTCCCACTAATACTTTGTGTCTTATTTTCAAAAAAAAGCCGATAATTATCCTGTTGAGAGTTGGATTCAGCAATTCGAAGAGTATGCGGAAATACTGATATTGGACGAAAGAGCTAAGTGCCTGTACGTCCGAAAAATTAATCATTGTTAAATTATTGAGATAAATGCTATATATTAGAGTAGAATGAGAATGAAAGCAAAAAATTGTATTAATTGTTACAGAGTTCTTTAACTTTACTGAATTTTTGTTTTTTTTCTCACATATGTATGTTTGTTTTGTTAACAACTTAATAATATGATATAATCGGGGCGATTACTTGTCAGTATGGCCGAGTTGTTTTTTCAAATGAGTCTCTGTACATCCGAACAATTAATTTAAAGAATTGGTCTGAATTAAAATGTGCTTTGAAAACTGAATTTCGCAAAACGAAGCATCCCAGACAGCGAATACAACAGAACCTCTATAACGTAGAAAACGTTTCGGAATTTAAAAAAGCCCTGCGAAAAAACCAACAGCAAAAACAAAACTCTTATCAAGTTAGTTTAGAGAAAATGTCAAAAACAACACCTGCCTCATCAGATCAACAAATTGTCAAAACAAAATTGAAAACAGCAGAAATAGTATCCAACAACAGCAGTATCCCACAACAAAAAAAAAAGAAACTCGTGAAACACTCGACGGCGTATAACTTAAACAAACGTCCTGCATCGACAACAATGATTTGGTTCAAGTAATTTTGAATATCAATATCAGCGAGGATATTCGTGAGTTGCAAATAAATATCAACGAAAATCAAGTGACAGTGCCAAATCAAAATTTAAGGAAAGAGTGCAGATTGCTCTTATTATTAACAAAAATTAATTTAAGCCAAAATCTGATGTCGAAATATAGATTGTTTTGATTAAAGACACCCCTTTTTATTGCCCATAAAATTGAGTTACAAAATATTTTAGATAATGTTATTGCAAATGAAATTATTCGTGAATCAAATTCACCATTTGCATCTCCAACTGCTTTTGTACATAAGAAAAACAAAGAAATGAGACTTTGCGTGGATTTTCGAGAACTAAACAAAGTCACTGATCGAGGATCGTCTGGATTGTCTTAAAGACAAGCTTTATTTCACAACGTTAGATTAACGGAATGGGTTCTATGATGTTTGATTATTTAAAGATAGTACTAGATATACCTCGTTCGTAAGAATGCCCTTTGGCCTCACAAATGCCCCGCCCGTCTTTGAGAGATATATAAAACATGTTTTTTAAAAACTTAATACCAAAAAACAAACTCATATCGTATATTCCCAATGCCTACTTGTGTGAAGAACGTGCATAGTTTTTTAGGACTGTGCGCTTATTTTCGCAAGGTCATTAAAAGCTTTGCTAATATCGCTTAACCCTTATATGATTTGTTGAAGAAAAATTCTCCATACATATTTGATCTACAAGAAATCGAGACATTTGAAACTTTCAAGAAAACCCTTGTAGAGACACCGTTGTTAGCAAATTACAGCCAAAAATGCACAACTGAACTACATTGTGATGCAAGTAGCAATGGTTTCGCGGCCGTGTTACTGCAAAAGCAACTCGATTCAAATTTCATCCCGCTTTCTACTTTACAAAGAGATCGACAGAAGCTAAGACTAAGTACCATAGCTATGAGGTGGAAACTCTTTCAATAATATATGCCCTTTTGAAGGTTCAAAGTGTACTAAATTGGTATACTCTTTAAAATGATCACTGATTGTCAGGCGCGAACACAAACTTTGAGTAAGAAGACGCTTAACGCACGCATTTCTCGTTGGGCCTTAGAATTATAAAGCTATGACCACGTGGTGGAACACAGGAAATGAGAACGTATGTCACATGTCGATGCTCTGAGCCGATTGATAAACGAAATCAAGACCCAAAAATCATAGAAATATGTTCCAACTTGAAAAAGGCTGAAAGATCCCAATTCGAATTGGTCGATGGCTTTATTTATCGTAAATGAAAAGACAAAATTCGTTTCTATGTACCTCATGGTCTGGAAAATCAAGTCATACTTACCCACCATGAAGCTCTAAGCCATCTAGGTGTCGACAAATGCTATGAGCACTTGGCTGGAACTTATTGGTTTCCGGACATGAAACGTAAAATTAGAGATTTCATTAGCAAATGTTTAAAATGCATCTACTTTTTGCCTTAGTCCGGCAAAGAAGAAGGATTCCTGCGCTCTATTCCAAAGGGAAATATACCATTCGATTCTTTGCACATAGACCATCTTGGGCCTCTTCCCTACTCCGCAAAAAAAAAGAAGCACGTTTTTATTGTGGTTGACAGTTTTACAAAGTTAACTAATCCTTATTCAGTAAACTCTACTCAAAGTAAAGAAACAATATCATGTTTAAAATCTTATTTTGGGAATTATTTCCAACCAGCTAGAATCATAACAGATAGAGATACATGTTTTGCCTCTAGAGAGTTTGAGGTGTTCTTAAAGTTACACGGTGTGATACATCTGAAAGTTGCAACTCACTCACCACAATCAAATAAGCAAGTGGAACGTCTGACTCGTGTCATTGTACTCATGTTGGCTAAAGAATGTGATGCAACCACAACAGTTAATTGGGACAAACGTCTTGCTGTTGTTGCCATCAACACCACTTTGAATCAAAGCACTGGTTTAGCACCCAGTGTGTTATTGTTTGGGCGGACTGAGAGAGGTGAATTATAGGATCGAGTTCAGGACTATCAAAGTAGTGCTATAGGCAACGTATTGACTTTGCGCAAGGTAGATATCAAGCATGAAAAAACAATAAAAGAACACAAGAACAAAATAAAGCATATTACTATAGTCGCCATAAGAAACTAAGAGCGTATCTTCATGGCGAATACATAATGATAAGGAATATTACTACCCCACCAGGTATAAACAAAAAACTTTTTGCCCGATACAGCGGACCTTATGAAGTCAAAAAGGTGTTGCAAAATGACAGATACCTCGTGGGCGATATTGAAGGCTTGCAATTAACTCGACTTCCTTCCCGTCACCGAATAATATGAGACCGTATAGAGTGGAATACGAGGTAGAGGCAGAGGACGTAAATGTTGCCGAAGATTGTTCCGAGGATCTTGATTCGTAAGACTTAATTTGATTTTTTTTTTTTTTCAAATCAGAAAACATTTGTTTACAAACCAGTTTTCTCATAAAATTTGTGCACTACCAAATAATTACAAACCTTTTACAAATTATGTTACTTCATATGTGGATCATTGTAAAGTTATTGAGATAAATGCTATATATTAGAGTAGAATGAATGAAAGCAAACAATTGTATTAATAGTTACAGAATTCTTTAACTTCACTGAATCTTAATCATATGTATATGTATATATATATATTTATATATATTATATATATATACATATAAATATATATATATATATATATATATATATATATATATATATATATATATATACATATGTATGAAAACAAGTATAGCTTCTTCTTTTGTGTTATTTGCGCCCCCTATTGTACGTCCCGGGACTTGGGTTTTATATATATATATATATATATGTATATATATGTGTAAATATATATATGAAAATAAGTATAACTTCTTCAATAGACTACTGTACCTGCTCAGGATATTTTAATCGTACACACCATAGAAAAAAATCCTTCAAACTTAAACTTTTTTTTGATTAAAGTGTTTATTGTCAAAACTGCTTGCAAAAAGTTGAACTAAGGCTATAAAAAGGACATTATGTTATGTATTTTTAATTATTATGTATACCGGTATACCGGTATGAAGTAAGCGTCAAGATACAAATGTCTCAGTAGAAAACAATTGTTGTGAACGAGCCCTTATTTTTTTTGTTTGTTTGCTATGACATCTTTGAAAAATATTTAGTACACATCAAGTCATTGAACAGACAACATCATATTTTTTCATCGTGTTAAAAATGTCGAATTTTGTACGAGAAAGTGGTGATTTGCGGAAAGCATTAATTTTTGGTTTTCATTTGAAAAAAAGTGCTGCAGACTCGCATCGAATGCTTGTCGAGGCATATGGTGATCATGCTCTATCAGAAGCAACATGCAAAAGATGGTTTCAACGGTTCAGAAATAATGATTTTGATGTAAGAAATGTAGAACGTGGAAGACCACCAGAAAAGTTTGAAGACGCCGAATCGCAAGCGATATTGGATAGAGATGATACTTTGAGAAAGTTGTGCTGTACCACGAGCGCCTAAAACCTATTGAAACCGTTAATACTGATCGCTACCGACAACAAATGACCAATTTGAACCGTGCATTGATCGGGAAACGACCAGAATGAGCAAGAAGACACGGCAAGGTAATTTTGCTCCATGACAATGCACCTGCACACAAATCAAAACCGGTTCAGGATACAATCAAAACACTTGGCTGGGAGCAGCTACCTCACCCGCCGCATTCACCAGATTTCGCTCCTTCCGAATACCATTTGTTTTCATCGATGGGACACGCATTGGCTGAGCAGCACTTTGATTCCTACGAGGTGGTCGAAAATTGGGTGTCTGATTGGTTTCCTTTAAAAGACGAACAATTTTATTAGCGTGGTATTCACAAATTGTCAGAAAGGTAGTCCAAATGTATAGAAAACAATGGTCAATACTTTGAATAAAATGTTTTCACTTTCCCATTAATAATTAGGATCAAAAAAAAGCTGATAATTATCCTGTTGAGAGTTGGATTCAGCAATTCGAAGAGTATGCGGAAATACTGATATTGGACGAAAGAGCTAAGTGCCTGTACGTCCGAAAAATTAATCATTGTTAAATTATTGAGATAAATGCTATATATTAGAGTAGAATGAGAATGAAAACAAAAAATTTTATTAATTGTTACAGAGTTCTTTAACTTTACTGAATCTTTGTTTTTTTTTCTCACATATGTATGTTTGTTTTGTTAACAACTTAATAATATGATGTAATCGGGGCGATTACTTGTCAGTATGGCCGAGTTGTTTTTTCAAATGAGTCTCTGTACATCCGAACAATTAATTTAAAGAATTAGTCTGAATTAAAATGTGCTTTGAAAACTGAATTTCGCAAAACGAGGCATCCCAGACAGCGAATACAACAGAACCATCCTGTGTAACGTAGAAAACCTTTCGGAATTTAAAAAAGCCCTGGGAAAAAACCAACAGCAAAAACAAAACTCTTATCAAGTTAGTTTAGAGAAAATGTCAAAAACAACACCTGCCTCATCAGATCAACAAATTGTCAAAACAAAATTGAAAACAGCAGAAATAGTATCCAACAACAGCAGTATCCCACAACAAAAGAAAAAGAAACTCGTGAAACACTCGACGGCGTACAACTTAAACAAACGTCCTGCATCGACAACAATGATTTGGTTCAAGTAATTTTGAATATCAATATCAGCGAGGATATGGGTGAGTTGCAAATAAATATCAACGAAAATCAAGTGACAGTGCCAAATCAAAAGTTAAGGAAAGAGTGCAGATTGCTCTTATTATTAACAAAAATTATTTAAGCCAAAATCTGATGTCGAAATATAGATTGTTTTGATTAAAGACACCCCTTTTTATTGCATACCGAGAAAACTTTCGTACGCCCATAAAATTAAGTTACAAAATATTTTAGATAATCTTATTGCAAATGAAATTATTCGTGAATCAAATTCACCATTTGCATCTCCAACTGCTTTTGTACATAAGAAAAACAAAGAAATGAGACTTTGCGTGGATTTTCGAGAACTAAACAAAGTCACTGATCGAGGATCGTCTGGATTGTCTTAAAGACAAGCCTTATTTCACAACGTTAGATTAACGGAATGGGTTCTATGATGTTTGATTATTTAAAGATAGTACTAGATATACCTCGTTCGTAAGAATGCCCTTTGGCCTCACAAATGCCCCGCCCGTCTTTGAGAGATATATAAAACATGTTTTTAAAAACTTAATATCAAAAAACAAACTCATATCGTATATTCCCAATGCCTACTTGTGTGAAGAACGTGCATAGGTTTTTAGGACTGTGCGCTTATTTTCGCAAGTTCATTAAAAGCTTTGCTAATATCGCTTAACCCTTATATGATTTGTTGAAGAAAAATTCTCCATACATATTTGGTCTACAAGAAATCGAGACATTTGAAACTTTCAAGAAAACCCTTGTAGAGACACCGTTGTTAGCAATTTACAGCCAAAAATGCACAACTGAACTACATTGTGGTGCAAGTAGCAATGGTTTCGCGGCCGTGTTACTGCAAAAGCAACTCGATTCAAATTTCATCCCGCTTTCTACTTTACAAAGAGATCGACAGAAGCTAAGACTAAGTACCATAGCTATGAGGTGGAAACTCTTTCAATAATATATGCCCTTTTGAAGGTTCAAAGTGTACTAAATTGGTATACTCTTTAAAATGATCACTGATTGTCAGGCGCGAACACAAACTTTGAGTAAGAAGACGCTTAACGCACGCATTTCTCGTTGGGCCTTAGAATTATAAAGCTACGACCACGTGGTGGAACACAGGAAATGAGAACGTATGTCACATGTCGATGCTCTGAGCCGATTGATAAACGAAATCAAGACCCAAAAATCTTAGAAATATGTTCCAACTTGAAAACGGCTGAAAGATCCCAATTCGAAATGGTCGATGGCTTTATTTATCGTAAATGAAAAGACAAAATTCGTTTCTATGTACCTCATGGTCTGGAAAATCAAGTCATACTTACCCACCATGAAGCTCTAAGCCATCTAGGTGTCGACAAATGCTATGAGCACTTGGCTGGAACTTATTGGTTTCCGGACATGAAACGTAAAATTAGAGATTTCATTAGCAAATGTTTAAAATGCATCTACTTTTTGCCTTAGTCCGGCAAAGAAGAGGGATTCCTGCACTCTATTCCAAAGGGAAATATACCATTCGATTCTTTCACATAGACCATCTTGGGCCTCTTCCCTACTCCGCAACAAAAAAGAAGCACGTTTTTATTGTGGTTGACAGTTTTACAAAGGTAACTAATCCTTATTCAGTAAACTCTACTCAAAGTAAAGAAACAATATCATGTTTAAAATCTTATTTTGGGAATTATTTCCAACCAGCTAGAATCATAACAGATAGAGAGACATGTTTTGCCTCTAGTGAGTTTGAGGTGTTCTTAAAGTTACACGGTGTGATACATCTGAAAGTTGCAACTCACTCACCACAATCAAATAAGCAAGTGGAACGTCTGACTCGTGTCATTGTACCCATGTTGGCTAAAGAATGTGATGCAACCACAACAGTTAATTGGGACAAACGTCTTGCTGTTGTTGCCATCAACACCACTTTGAATCAAAGCACTGGTTTAGCACCCAGTGTGTTATTGTTTGGGCGGACTGAGAGAGGTGAATTATAGGATCGAGTTCAGGACTATCAAAGTAGTGCTATAGGCAACGTATTGACTTTGCGCAAGGTAGATATCAAGCATGAAAAAACAATAAAAGAACACAAGAACAAAATAAAGCATATTACTATAGTCGCCATAAGAAACTAAGAGCGTATCTTCATGGCGAATACATAATGATAAGGAATATTACTACCCCACCAGGTATAAACAAAAAACTTTTTGCCCGATACAGCGGACCTTATGAAGTCAAAAAGGTGTTGCAAAATGACAGATACCTCGTGGGCGATATTGAAGGCTTGCAATTAACTCGACTTCCTTCCCGTCACCGAATAATATGAGACCGTATAGAGTGGAATACGAGGTAGAGGCAGAGGACGTAAATGTTGCCGAAGATTGTTCCGAGGATCTTGATTCGTAAGACTTAATTTGATTTTTTTTTTTTTTCAAATCAGAAAACATTTGTTTACAAACCAGTTTTCTCATAAAATTTGTGCACTACCAAATAATTACAAACCTTTTACAAATTATGTTACTTCATATGTGGATCATTGTAAAGTTATTGAGATAAATGCTATATATTAGAGTAGAATGAATGAAAGCAAACAATTGTATTAATAGTTACAGAATTCTTTAACTTTACTGAATCTTAATCATATGTATATGTATATATATATATATTTATGTATATATTTATATATATACACATATACATATAAATATATATATATATATATATATATATATATATATATATATATATATATATATGTATATATATATATATATATATATATATATATATATATATTTATATACATATGTATGAAAACAAGTATAGCTTCTTCTTTTGTGTTATTTGCGCCCTCTATATGTATGTCCCGGGACTTGGGTTTTATATATATATATATATATATATGTATATATATGTGTAAATATATATATGAAAATAAGTATAACTTCTTCAATAGACTACTGTACCTGCTCAGGATATTTTAATCGTACACACCATAGAAAAAAATCCTTCAAACTTAAACTTTTTTTTGATTAAAGTGTTTATTGTCAAAACTGCTTGCAAAAAGTTGAACTAAGGCTATAAAAAGGACATTATGTTATGTATTTTTAATTGTTATGTATACCGGTATACCGGTATGAAGTAAGCGTCAAGATACAAATGTCTCAGTAGAAAACAATTGTTGTGAACGAGCCCTTATTTTTTTTTGTTTGTTTGCTATGACATCTGTGAAAAATATTTAGTACACATCAAGTCATTGAACAGACAACATCATATTTTTTCATCGTGTTAAAAATGTCGAATTTTGTACGAGAAAGTGATGATTTGCGAAAAGCATTATTTTTTGGTTTTCATTTGAAAAAAAGTGCTAAAGACTCGCATCGAATGCTTGTCGAGGCATATGGTGATCATGCTCTATCAGAAGCAACATGCAAAAGATGGTTTCAACAGTTCAGAAATAATGATTTTGATGTAAGAAATTTAGAACGTGGAAGACCACCAGAAAAGTTTGAAGACGCCGAATCGCAAGCGATATTGGATAGAGATGATACTTTGAGAAAGTTGAGCCTAAAACCTATTGAAACCGTTAATACTGATCGCTACCGACAACAAATGACCAATTTGAACCGTGCATTGATCGGGAAACGACCAGAATGAGCAAGAAGACACGGCAAGGTAATTTTGCTCCATGACAATGCACCTGCACACAAATCAAAACCGGTTCAGGATACAATCAAAACACTTGGCTGGGAGCAGCTACCCCACCCGCCGCATTCACCAGATTTCGCTCCTTCCGAATACCATTTGTTTTCATCGATGGGACACGCATTGGCTGAGCAGCACTTTGATTCCTACGAGGAGGTCGAAAATTGGGTGTCTGATTGGTTTCCTTTAAAAGACGAACAATTTAATTAGCGTGGTATTCACAAATTGTCAGAAAGGTAGTCCAAATGTATAGAAAACAATGGTCAATACTTTGAATAAAATGTTTTCACTTTCCCACTAATAATGAGTGTCTTATTTTCAAAAAAAAGCCGATAATTATCCTGTTGAGAGTTGGATTCAGCAATTCGAAGAGTATGCGGAAATACTGATATTGGACGAAAGAGCTAAGTGCCTGTACGTCCGAAAAATTAATCATTGTTAAATTATTGAGATAAATGCTATGTATTAGAGTAGAATGAGAATGAAAGCAAAAAATTGTATTAATTGTTACAGAGTTCTTTAACTTTACTGAATCTTTGTTTTTCTTCTCACATATGTATGTTTGTTTTGTTAACAACTTAATAATATGATGTAATCGGGGCGATTACTTGTCAGTATGGCCGAGTTGTTTTTTCAAATGAGTCTCTGTACATCCGAACAATTAATTTAAAGAATTGGTCTGAATTAAAATGTGCTTTGAAAACTGAATTTCGCAAAACGAGGCATCCCAGACAGCGAATACAACAGAACCATCCTGTATAACGTAGAAAACCTTTCGGAATTTAAAAAAGCCCTGCGAAAAAACCAACAGCAAAAACAAAACTCTTATCAAGTTAGTTTAGAGAAAATGTCAAAAACAACACCTGCCTCATCAGATCAACAAATTGTCAAAACAAAATTGAAAACAGCAGAAATAGTACCCAACAACAGCAGTATCCCACAACAAAAGAAAAAGAAAATCGTGAAACACTCGACGGCGTACAACTTAAACAAACGTCCTGCATCGACAACAATGATTTGGTTCAAGTAATTTTGAATATCAATATCAGCGAGGATATTCGTGAGTTGCAAATAAATATCAACGAAAATCAAGTGACAGTGCAAAATCAAAATTTAAGGAAAGAGTGCAGATTGCTCTTATTATTAACAAAAATGATGATGTCGAAATATAGATTGTTTTGATTAAAGACACCCCTTTTTATTGCCCATAAAATTGAGTTACAAAATATTTTAGATAATCTTATTGCAAATGAAATTATTCGTGAATCAAATTCACCATTTGCATCTCCAACTGCTTTTGTACATAAGAAAAACAAAGAAATGAGACTTTGCGTGGATTTTCGAGAACTAAACAAAGTCACTGATCGAGGATCGTCTGGATTGTCTTAAAGACAAGCCTTATTTCACAACGTTAGATTAACGGAATGGGTTCTTGATGTTTGATTATTTAAAGATAGTACTAGATATACCTCGTTCGTAAGAATGCCCTTTGGCCTCACAAATGCCCCGCCCGTCTTTGAGAGATATATAAAACATGTTTTTTAAAAACTTAATATCAAAAAACAAACTCATATCGTATATTCCCAATGCCTACTTGTGTGAAGAACGTGCATAGTTTTTTAGGAATGTGCGCTTATTTTCGCAAGTTCATTAAAAGCTTTGCTAATATCGCTTAACCCTTATATGATTTGTTGAAGAAAAATTCTCCATACATATTTGGTCTACAAGAAATCGAGACATTTGAAACTTTCAAGAAAACCCTTGTAGAGACACCGTTGTTAGAAATTTACAGCCACAAATGCACAACTGAACTACATTGTGATGCAAGTAGCAATGGTTTCGCGGCCGTGTTATTGCAAAAGCAACTCGATTCAAATTTCATCCCGCTTTCTACTTTACAAAGAGATCGACAGAAGCTAAGACTAAGTACCATAGCTATGAGGTGGAAACTCTTTCAATAATATATGCCCTTTTGAAGGTTCAAAGTGTACTAAATTGGTATACTCTTTAAAATGATCACTGATTGTCAGGCGCGAACACAAACTTTGAGTAAGAAGACGCTTAACGCACGCATTTCTCGTTGGGCCTGTATGAAAACAAGTATAGCTTCTTCTTTTGTGTTATTTGCGCCCCCTATATGTACGTCCCGGGACTTGGGTTTTATATATATATATATGTATATATATGTGTAAATATGTATATGAAAATAAGTATAACTTCTTCAATAGACTACTGTACCTGCTCAGGATATTTTAATCGTACACACCATAGAAAAAAATCCTTCAAACTTAAACTTTTTTTTGATTAAAAAAAAAACTGCTTGCAAAAAGTTGAACTAAGGCTATAAAAAGGACATTATGTTATGTATTTTTAATTGTTATGTATACCGGTATACCGGTATGAAGTAAGCGTCAAGATACAAATGTCTCAGTAGAAAACAATTGTTGTGAACGAGCCCTTATTTTTTTTGTTTGTTTGCTATGACATCTTTGAAAAATATTTAGTACACATCAAGTCATTGAACAGACAACATCATATTTTTTCATCGTGTTAAAAATGTCGAATTTTGTAGGAGAAAGTGATGATTTGCGGAAAGCATTAATTTTTGGTTTTCATTTGAAAAAAAGTGCTGCAGACTCGCATCGAATGCTTGTCGAGGCATATGGTGATCATGCTCTATCAGAAGCAACATGCAAAAGATGGTTTCAACGGTTCAGAAATAATGATTTTGATGTAAGAAATGTAGAACGTGGAAGACCAAGAGAAAAGTTTGAAGACGCCGAATCGCAAGCGATATTGGATAGAGATGATACTTTGAGAAAGTTGAGCCTAAAACCTATTGAAACCGTTAATACTGATCGCTACCGACAACAAATGACCAATTTGAACCGTGCATTGATCGGGAAACGACCAGAATGAGCAAGAAGACACGGCAAGGTAATTTTGCTCCATGACAATGCACCTGCACACAAATCAAAACCGGTTCAGTATACAATCAAAACACTTGGCTGGGAGCAGCTACCTCACCCGCCGTATTCACCAGATTTCGCTCCTTCCGAATACCATTTGTTTTCATCGATGGGACACGCATTGGCTGAGCAGCACTTTGATTCCTACGAGGAGGTCGAAAATTGGGTGTCTGATTGGTTTCCTTTAAAAGACGAACAATTTTATTAGCGTGGTATTCACAAATTGGTCAATACTTTGAATAAAATGTTTTCACTTTCCCATTAAAAAGTAGGCTCAAAAAAAAGCCGATAAATATCCTATTGAGAGTTGGATTCAGCAATTCGAAGAGTATGCGGAAATACTGATATTGGACGAAAGAGCTAAGTGTCTGTACATCCGAACAATTAATTTAAAGAATTGGTCTGAATTAAAATGTGCTTTGAAAACTGAATTTCGCAAAACGAGGCATCCCAGACAGCGAATACAACAGAACCATCCTGTATAACGTAGAAAACCTTTCGGAATTTAAAAAAGCCCTGCGAAAAGACCAACAGCAAAAACAAAACTCTTATCAAGTTAGTTTAGAGAAAATGTCAAAAACAACACCTGCCTCATCAGATCAACAAATTGTCAAAACAAAATTGAAAACAGCAGAAATAGTATCCAACAACAGCAGTATCCCACAACAAAAGAAAAAGAAACTCGTGAAACACTCGACGGCGTACAACTTAAACAAACGTCCTGCATCGACAACAATGATTTGGTTCAAGTAATTTTGAATATCAATATCAGCGAGGATATTCGTGAGTTGCAAATAAATATCAACGAAAATCAAGTGACAGTGTCAAATCAAAATTTAAGGAAAGAGTGCATATTGCTCTTATTATTAACAAAAATTAATTTAAGCCAAAATCTGATGTCGAAATATAGATTGTTTTGATTAAAGACACCCCTTTTTATTGCCCATAAAATTGAGTTACAAAATATTTTAGATAATCTTATTGCAAATGAAATTATTCGTGAATCAAATTCACCATTTGCATCTCCAACTGCTTTTGTACATAAGAAAAACAAAGAAATGAGACTTTGCGTGGATTTTCGAGAACTAAACAAAGTCACTGATCGAGGATCGTCTGGATTGTCTTAAAGACAAGCCTTATTTCACAACGTTAGATTAACGGAATGGGTTCTTGATGTTTGATTATTTAAAGATAGTACTAGATATACCTCGTTCGTAAGAATGCCCTTTGGCCTCACAAATGCCCCGCCCGTCTTTGAGAGATATATAAAACATGTTTTTTAAAAACTTAATATCAAAAAACAAACTCATATCGTATATTCCCAATGCCTACTTGTGTGAAGAACGTGCATAGTTTTTTAGGAATGTGCGCTTATTTTCGCAAGTTCATTAAAAGCTTTGCTAATATCGCTTAACCCTTATATGATTTGTTGAAGAAAAATTCTCCATACATATTTGGTCTACAAGAAATCGAGACATTTGAAACTTTCAAGAAAACCCTTGTAGAGACACCGTTGTTAGCAATTTACAGCCACAAATGCACAACTGAACTACATTGTGATGCAAGTAGCAATGGTTTCGCGGCCGTGTTATTGCAAAAGCAACTCGATTCAAATTTCATCCCGCTTTCTACTTTACAAAGAGATCGACAGAAGCTAAGACTAAGTACCATAGCTATGAGGTGGAAACTCTTTCAATAATATATGCCCTTTTGAAGGTTCAAAGTGTACTAAATTGGTATACTCTTTAAAATGATCACTGATTGTCAGGCGCGAACACAAACTTTGAGTAAGAAGACGCTTAACGCACGCATTTCTCGTTGGGCCTTAGAATTATAAAGCTACGACCACGTGGTGGAACACAGGAAATGAGAACGTATGTCACATGTCGATGCTCTGAGCCGATTGATAAACGAAATCAAGACCCAAAAATCTTAGAAATATGTTCCAACTTGAAAACGGCTGAAAGATCCCAATTCGAAATGGTCGATGGCTTTATTTATCGTAAATGAAAAGACAAAATTCGTTTCTATGTACCTCATGGTCTGGAAAATCAAGTCATACTTACCCACCATGAAGCTCTAAGCCATCTAGGTGTCGACAAATGCTATGAGCACTTGGCTGGAACTTATTGGTTTCCGGACATGAAACGTAAAATTAGAGATTTCATTAGCAAATGTTTAAAATGCATCTACTTTTTGCCTTAGTCCGGCAAAGAAGAGGGATTCCTGCACTCTATTCCAAAGGGAAATATACCATTCGATTCTTTCACATAGACCATCTTGGGCCTCTTCCCTACTCCGCAACAAAAAAGAAGCACGTTTTTATTGTGGTTGACAGTTTTACAAAGGTAACTAATCCTTATTCAGTAAACTCTACTCAAAGTAAAGAAACAATATCATGTTTAAAATCTTATTTTGGGAATTATTTCCAACCAGCTAGAATCATAACAGATAGAGAGACATGTTTTGCCTGTAGTGGGTTTGAGGTGTTCTTAAAGTTACACGGTGTGATACATCTGAAAGTTGCAACTCACTCACCACAATCAAATAAGCAAGTGGAACGTCTGACTCGTGTCATTGTATCCATGTTGGCTAAAGAATGTGATGCAACCACAACAGTTAATTGGGACAAACGTCTAGCTAAGGTTGAATATGCAATCAACAACACTTTGAATCGAAGCACTGGTTTAGCACCCAGTGTATTATTGTTTGGGCGGACTGAGAGAGGTGAATTATATGATCGAGTTCAGGACTATCAAAGTAGTGCTATAGGCAACGTATTGACTTTGCGCAAGGTAGATATCAAGCATGAAAAAACAATAAAAGAACACAAGAACAAAATAAAGCATATTACTATAGTCGCCATAAGAAACTAAGAGCGTATCTTCATGGCGAATTCGTAATGATAAGGAATATTACTACCCCACCAGGTATAAACAAAAAACTTTTTGCCCGATACAGCGGACCTTATGAAGTCAAAAAGGTGTTGCAAAATGACAGATACCTCGTGGGCGATATTGAAGGCTTGCAATTAACTCGACTTCCTTCCCGTCACCGAATAATATGAGACCGTATAGAGTGGAATACGAGGTAGAGGCAGAGGACGTAAATGTTGCCGAAGATTGTTCCGAGGATCTTGATTCGTAAGACTTAATTTGATTTTTTTTTTTCAAATCAGAAAACATTTGTTT
This sequence comes from Eristalinus aeneus, assembly GCA_955652365.1. NCBI lineage: Eukaryota > Metazoa > Arthropoda > Insecta > Diptera > Syrphidae > Eristalinus > Eristalinus aeneus. The sequence goes on along the minus strand of OY019130.1, from coordinate 56,622,653 downwards.
ACAAACCAGTTTTCTCATAAAATTTGTGCACTACCAAATAATTACAAACCTTTAACAAATTATGTTACTTCATATGTGGATCATTGTAAAATTATTGAGATAAATGCTATATATTAGAGTAGAATGAATGAAAGCAAAAAATTGTATTAATAGTTACAGAATTCCTTAACGTTACTGAATCTTAATCATATGTATATGTATATATATATATTTATATATATATTTATATATATACACATATACATATAAATATATATATATATATATATATATATATATATATATATATATATATATATATATTTATATATACATATGTATGAAAACAAGTATAGCTTCTTCTTTTGTGTTATTTGCGCCCCCTATATGTACGTTTCGGGACTTGGGTTTTATATATATATATATATGTATATATATGTGTAAATATATATATGAAAATAAGTATAACTTCTTCAATAGACTACTGTACCTGCTCAGGATATTTTAATCGTACACACCATAGAAAAAAATCCTTCAAACTTAAACTTTTTTTTGATTAAAGTGTTTATTGTCAAAACTGCTTGCAAAAAGTTGAACTAAGGCTATAAAAAGGACATTATGTTATGTATTTTTAATTGTTATGTATACCGGTATACCGGTATGAAGTAAGCGTCAAGATACAAATGTCTCAGTAGAAAACAATTGTTGTGAACGAGCCCTTATTTTTTTTGTTTGTTTGCTATGACATCTGTGAAAAACATTAAGTACACATCAAGTCATTGAACAGACAACATCATATTTTTTCATCGTGTTAAAAATGTCGAATTTTGTACGAGAAAGTGGTGATTTGCGGAAAGCATTAATTTTTGGTTTTCATTTGAAAAAAAGTGCTGCAGACTCGCATCGAATGCTTGTCGAGGCATATGGTGATCATGCTCTATCAGAAGCAACATGCAAAAGATGGTTTCAACGGTTCAGAAATAATGATTTTGATGTAAGAAATGTAGAACGTGGAAGACCACCAGTAAAGTTTGAAGACGCCGAATCGCAAGCGATATTGGATAGAGATGATACTTTGAGAAAGTTGAGCCTAAAATCTATTGAAACCGTTAATACTGATCGCTACCGACAACAAATGACCAATTTGAACCGTGCATTGATCGGGAAACGACCAGAATGAGCAAGAAGACACGGCAAGGTAATTTTGCTCCATGACAATGCACCTGCACACAAATAAAAACCGGTTCAGGATACAATCAAAACACTTGGCTGGGAGCAGCTACCCCACCCGCCGCATTCACCAGATTTCGCTCCTTCCGAATACCATTTGTTTTCATCGATGGGACACGCATTGGCTGAGCAGCACTTTGATTCCTACGAGGAGGTCGAAAATTGGGTGTCTGATTGGTTTCCTTTAAAAGACGAACAATTTTATTAGCGTGGTATTCACAAATTGTCAGAAAGGTAGTCCAAATGTATAGAAAACTATGGTCAATACTTTGAATAAAATGTTTTCACTTTCCCACTAATACTTTGTGTCTTATTTTCAAAAAAAAGCCGATAATTATCCTGTTGAGAGTTGGATTCAGCAATTCGAAGAGTATGCGGAAATACTGATATTGGACGAAAGAGCTAAGTGCCTGTACGTCCGAAAAATTAATCATTGTTAAATTATTGAGATAAATGCTATATATTAGAGTAGAATGAGAATGAAAGCAAAAAATTGTATTAATTGTTACAGAGTTCTTTAACTTTACTGAATTTTTGTTTTTTTTCTCACATATGTATGTTTGTTTTGTTAACAACTTAATAATATGATATAATCGGGGCGATTACTTGTCAGTATGGCCGAGTTGTTTTTTCAAATGAGTCTCTGTACATCCGAACAATTAATTTAAAGAATTGGTCTGAATTAAAATGTGCTTTGAAAACTGAATTTCGCAAAACGAAGCATCCCAGACAGCGAATACAACAGAACCTCTATAACGTAGAAAACGTTTCGGAATTTAAAAAAGCCCTGCGAAAAAACCAACAGCAAAAACAAAACTCTTATCAAGTTAGTTTAGAGAAAATGTCAAAAACAACACCTGCCTCATCAGATCAACAAATTGTCAAAACAAAATTGAAAACAGCAGAAATAGTATCCAACAACAGCAGTATCCCACAACAAAAAAAAAAGAAACTCGTGAAACACTCGACGGCGTATAACTTAAACAAACGTCCTGCATCGACAACAATGATTTGGTTCAAGTAATTTTGAATATCAATATCAGCGAGGATATTCGTGAGTTGCAAATAAATATCAACGAAAATCAAGTGACAGTGCCAAATCAAAATTTAAGGAAAGAGTGCAGATTGCTCTTATTATTAACAAAAATTAATTTAAGCCAAAATCTGATGTCGAAATATAGATTGTTTTGATTAAAGACACCCCTTTTTATTGCCCATAAAATTGAGTTACAAAATATTTTAGATAATGTTATTGCAAATGAAATTATTCGTGAATCAAATTCACCATTTGCATCTCCAACTGCTTTTGTACATAAGAAAAACAAAGAAATGAGACTTTGCGTGGATTTTCGAGAACTAAACAAAGTCACTGATCGAGGATCGTCTGGATTGTCTTAAAGACAAGCTTTATTTCACAACGTTAGATTAACGGAATGGGTTCTATGATGTTTGATTATTTAAAGATAGTACTAGATATACCTCGTTCGTAAGAATGCCCTTTGGCCTCACAAATGCCCCGCCCGTCTTTGAGAGATATATAAAACATGTTTTTTAAAAACTTAATACCAAAAAACAAACTCATATCGTATATTCCCAATGCCTACTTGTGTGAAGAACGTGCATAGTTTTTTAGGACTGTGCGCTTATTTTCGCAAGGTCATTAAAAGCTTTGCTAATATCGCTTAACCCTTATATGATTTGTTGAAGAAAAATTCTCCATACATATTTGATCTACAAGAAATCGAGACATTTGAAACTTTCAAGAAAACCCTTGTAGAGACACCGTTGTTAGCAAATTACAGCCAAAAATGCACAACTGAACTACATTGTGATGCAAGTAGCAATGGTTTCGCGGCCGTGTTACTGCAAAAGCAACTCGATTCAAATTTCATCCCGCTTTCTACTTTACAAAGAGATCGACAGAAGCTAAGACTAAGTACCATAGCTATGAGGTGGAAACTCTTTCAATAATATATGCCCTTTTGAAGGTTCAAAGTGTACTAAATTGGTATACTCTTTAAAATGATCACTGATTGTCAGGCGCGAACACAAACTTTGAGTAAGAAGACGCTTAACGCACGCATTTCTCGTTGGGCCTTAGAATTATAAAGCTATGACCACGTGGTGGAACACAGGAAATGAGAACGTATGTCACATGTCGATGCTCTGAGCCGATTGATAAACGAAATCAAGACCCAAAAATCATAGAAATATGTTCCAACTTGAAAAAGGCTGAAAGATCCCAATTCGAATTGGTCGATGGCTTTATTTATCGTAAATGAAAAGACAAAATTCGTTTCTATGTACCTCATCGTCTGGAAAATCAAGTCATACTTACCCACCATGAAGCTCTAAGCCATCTAGGTGTCGACAAATGCTATGAGCACTTGGCTGGAACTTATTGGTTTCCGGACATGAAACGTAAAATTAGAGATTTCATTAGCAAATGTTTAAAATGCATCTACTTTTTGCCTTAGTCCGGCAAAGAAGAAGGATTCCTGCGCTCTATTCCAAAGGGAAATATACCATTCGATTCTTTGCACATAGACCATCTTGGGCCTCTTCCCTACTCCGCAAAAAAAAAGAAGCACGTTTTTATTGTGGTTGACAGTTTTACAAAGTTAACTAATCCTTATTCAGTAAACTCTACTCAAAGTAAAGAAACAATATCATGTTTAAAATCTTATTTTGGGAATTATTTCCAACCAGCTAGAATCATAACAGATAGAGATACATGTTTTGCCTCTAGTGAGTTTGAGGTGTTCTTAAAGTTACACGGTGTGATACATCTGAAAGTTGCAACTCACTCACCACAATCAAATAAGCAAGTGGAACGTCTGACTCGTGTCATTGTACTCATGTTGGCTAAAGAATGTGATGCAACCACAACAGTTAATTGGGACAAACGTCTTGCTGTTGTTGCCATCAACACCACTTTGAATCAAAGCACTGGTTTAGCACCCAGTGTGTTATTGTTTGGGCGGACTGAGAGAGGTGAATTATAGGATCGAGTTCAGGACTATCAAAGTAGTGCTATAGGCAACGTATTGACTTTGCGCAAGGTAGATATCAAGCATGAAAAAACAATAAAAGAACACAAGAACAAAATAAAGCATATTACTATAGTCGCCATAAGAAACTAAGAGCGTATCTTCATGGCGAATACATAATGATAAGGAATATTACTACCCCACCAGGTATAAACAAAAAACTTTTTGCCCGATACAGCGGACCTTATGAAGTCAAAAAGGTGTTGCAAAATGACAGATACCTCGTGGGCGATATTGAAGGCTTGCAATTAACTCGACTTCCTTCCCGTCACCGAATAATATGAGACCGTATAGAGTGGAATACGAGGTAGAGGCAGAGGACGTAAATGTTGCCGAAGATTGTTCCGAGGATCTTGATTCGTAAGACTTAATTTGATTTTTTTTTTTTTTCAAATCAGAAAACATTTGTTTACAAACCAGTTTTCTCATAAAATTTGTGCACTACCAAATAATTACAAACCTTTTACAAATTATGTTACTTCATATGTGGATCATTGTAAAGTTATTGAGATAAATGCTATATATTAGAGTAGAATGAATGAAAGCAAACAATTGTATTAATAGTTACAGAATTCTTTAACTTCACTGAATCTTAATCATATGTATATGTATATATATATATTTATATATATTATATATATATACATATAAATATATATATATATATATATATATATATATATATATATATACATATGTATGAAAACAAGTATAGCTTCTTCTTTTGTGTTATTTGCGCCCCCTATTGTACGTCCCGGGACTTGGGTTTTATATATATATATATATATATGTATATATATGTGTAAATATATATATGAAAATAAGTATAACTTCTTCAATAGACTACTGTACCTGCTCAGGATATTTTAATCGTACACACCATAGAAAAAAATCCTTCAAACTTAAACTTTTTTTTGATTAAAGTGTTTATTGTCAAAACTGCTTGCAAAAAGTTGAACTAAGGCTATAAAAAGGACATTATGTTATGTATTTTTAATTATTATGTATACCGGTATACCGGTATGAAGTAAGCGTCAAGATACAAATGTCTCAGTAGAAAACAATTGTTGTGAACGAGCCCTTATTTTTTTTGTTTGTTTGCTATGACATCTTTGAAAAATATTTAGTACACATCAAGTCATTGAACAGACAACATCATATTTTTTCATCGTGTTAAAAATGTCGAATTTTGTACGAGAAAGTGGTGATTTGCGGAAAGCATTAATTTTTGGTTTTCATTTGAAAAAAAGTGCTGCAGACTCGCATCGAATGCTTGTCGAGGCATATGGTGATCATGCTCTATCAGAAGCAACATGCAAAAGATGGTTTCAACGGTTCAGAAATAATGATTTTGATGTAAGAAATGTAGAACGTGGAAGACCACCAGAAAAGTTTGAAGACGCCGAATCGCAAGCGATATTGGATAGAGATGATACTTTGAGAAAGTTGTGCTGTACCACGAGCGCCTAAAACCTATTGAAACCGTTAATACTGATCGCTACCGACAACAAATGACCAATTTGAACCGTGCATTGATCGGGAAACGACCAGAATGAGCAAGAAGACACGGCAAGGTAATTTTGCTCCATGACAATGCACCTGCACACAAATCAAAACCGGTTCAGGATACAATCAAAACACTTGGCTGGGAGCAGCTACCTCACCCGCCGCATTCACCAGATTTCGCTCCTTCCGAATACCATTTGTTTTCATCGATGGGACACGCATTGGCTGAGCAGCACTTTGATTCCTACGAGGTGGTCGAAAATTGGGTGTCTGATTGGTTTCCTTTAAAAGACGAACAATTTTATTAGCGTGGTATTCACAAATTGTCAGAAAGGTAGTCCAAATGTATAGAAAACAATGGTCAATACTTTGAATAAAATGTTTTCACTTTCCCATTAATAATTAGGATCAAAAAAAAGCTGATAATTATCCTGTTGAGAGTTGGATTCAGCAATTCGAAGAGTATGCGGAAATACTGATATTGGACGAAAGAGCTAAGTGCCTGTACGTCCGAAAAATTAATCATTGTTAAATTATTGAGATAAATGCTATATATTAGAGTAGAATGAGAATGAAAACAAAAAATTTTATTAATTGTTACAGAGTTCTTTAACTTTACTGAATCTTTGTTTTTTTTTCTCACATATGTATGTTTGTTTTGTTAACAACTTAATAATATGATGTAATCGGGGCGATTACTTGTCAGTATGGCCGAGTTGTTTTTTCAAATGAGTCTCTGTACATCCGAACAATTAATTTAAAGAATTAGTCTGAATTAAAATGTGCTTTGAAAACTGAATTTCGCAAAACGAGGCATCCCAGACAGCGAATACAACAGAACCATCCTGTGTAACGTAGAAAACCTTTCGGAATTTAAAAAAGCCCTGGGAAAAAACCAACAGCAAAAACAAAACTCTTATCAAGTTAGTTTAGAGAAAATGTCAAAAACAACACCTGCCTCATCAGATCAACAAATTGTCAAAACAAAATTGAAAACAGCAGAAATAGTATCCAACAACAGCAGTATCCCACAACAAAAGAAAAAGAAACTCGTGAAACACTCGACGGCGTACAACTTAAACAAACGTCCTGCATCGACAACAATGATTTGGTTCAAGTAATTTTGAATATCAATATCAGCGAGGATATGGGTGAGTTGCAAATAAATATCAACGAAAATCAAGTGACAGTGCCAAATCAAAAGTTAAGGAAAGAGTGCAGATTGCTCTTATTATTAACAAAAATTATTTAAGCCAAAATCTGATGTCGAAATATAGATTGTTTTGATTAAAGACACCCCTTTTTATTGCATACCGAGAAAACTTCCGTACGCCCATAAAATTAAGTTACAAAATATTTTAGATAATCTTATTGCAAATGAAATTATTCGTGAATCAAATTCACCATTTGCATCTCCAACTGCTTTTGTACATAAGAAAAACAAAGAAATGAGACTTTGCGTGGATTTTCGAGAACTAAACAAAGTCACTGATCGAGGATCGTCTGGATTGTCTTAAAGACAAGCCTTATTTCACAACGTTAGATTAACGGAATGGGTTCTATGATGTTTGATTATTTAAAGATAGTACTAGATATACCTCGTTCGTAAGAATGCCCTTTGGCCTCACAAATGCCCCGCCCGTCTTTGAGAGATATATAAAACATGTTTTTAAAAACTTAATATCAAAAAACAAACTCATATCGTATATTCCCAATGCCTACTTGTGTGAAGAACGTGCATAGGTTTTTAGGACTGTGCGCTTATTTTCGCAAGTTCATTAAAAGCTTTGCTAATATCGCTTAACCCTTATATGATTTGTTGAAGAAAAATTCTCCATACATATTTGGTCTACAAGAAATCGAGACATTTGAAACTTTCAAGAAAACCCTTGTAGAGACACCGTTGTTAGCAATTTACAGCCAAAAATGCACAACTGAACTACATTGTGGTGCAAGTAGCAATGGTTTCGCGGCCGTGTTACTGCAAAAGCAACTCGATTCAAATTTCATCCCGCTTTCTACTTTACAAAGAGATCGACAGAAGCTAAGACTAAGTACCATAGCTATGAGGTGGAAACTCTTTCAATAATATATGCCCTTTTGAAGGTTCAAAGTGTACTAAATTGGTATACTCTTTAAAATGATCACTGATTGTCAGGCGCGAACACAAACTTTGAGTAAGAAGACGCTTAACGCACGCATTTCTCGTTGAGCCTTAGAATTATAAAGCTACGACTACGTGGTGGAACACAGGAAATGAGAACGTATGTCACATGTCGATGCTCTGAGCCGATCGATAAACGAAATCAAGACCCAAAAATCATAGAAATATGTTCCAACTTGAAAAAGGCTGAAAGATCCCAATTCGAAATGGTCGATGGCTTGATTTATCGTAAATGAAAAGACAAAATTCGTTTCTATGTACCTCATGGTCTGGAAAATCAAGTCATACTTACCCACCACGAATCTCTAAGCCATCTAGGTGTCGACAAATGCTATGAGCACTTGGCTGGAACTTATTGGTTTCCGGACATGAAACGTAAAATTAGAGATTTCATTAGCAAATGTTTAAAATGCATCTACTTTTTGCCTTAGTCCGGCAAAGAAGAAGGATTCCTGCGCTCTATTCCAAAGGGAAATATACCATTCGATTCTTTGCACATAGACCATCTTGGGCCTCTTCCCTACTCCGCAAAAAAAAAGAAGGACGTTTTTATTGTGGTTGACAGTTTTACAAAGTTAACTAATCCTTATTCAGTAAACTCTACTCAAAGTAAAGAAACAATATCATGTTTAAAATCTTATTTTGGGAATTATTTCCAACCAGCTAGAATCATAACAGATAGAGATACATGTTTTGCCTCTAGTGAGTTTGAGGTGTTCTTAAAGTTACACGGTGTGATACATCTGAAAGTTGCAACTCACTCACCACAATCAAATAAGCAAGTGGAACGTCTGACTCGTGTCATTGTACCCATGTTGGCTAAAGAATGTGATGCAACCACAACAGTTAATTGGGACAAACGTCTTGCTGTTGTTGCCATCAACACCACTTTGAATCAAAGCACTGGTTTAGCACCCAGTGTGTTATTGTTTGGGCGGACTGAGAGAGGTGAATTATAGGATCGAGTTCAGGACTATCAAAGTAGTGCTATAGGCAACGTATTGACTTTGCGCAAGGTAGATATCAAGCATGAAAAAACAATAAAAGAACACAAGAACAAAATAAAGCATATTACTATAGTCGCCATAAGAAACTAAGAGCGTATCTTCATGGCGAATACATAATGATAAGGAATATTACTACCCCACCAGGTATAAACAAAAAACTTTTTGCCCGATACAGCGGACCTTATGAAGTCAAAAAGGTGTTGCAAAATGACAGATACCTCGTGGGCGATATTGAAGGCTTGCAATTAACTCGACTTCCTTCCCGTCACCGAATAATATGAGACCGTATAGAGTGGAATACGAGGTAGAGGCAGAGGACGTAAATGTTGCCGAAGATTGTTCCGAGGATCTTGATTCGTAAGACTTAATTTGATTTTTTTTTTTTTTCAAATCAGAAAACATTTGTTTACAAACCAGTTTTCTCATAAAATTTGTGCACTACCAAATAATTACAAACCTTTTACAAATTATGTTACTTCATATGTGGATCATTGTAAAGTTATTGAGATAAATGCTATATATTAGAGTAGAATGAATGAAAGCAAACAATTGTATTAATAGTTACAGAATTCTTTAACTTCACTGAATCTTAATCATATGTATATGTATATATATATATTTATATATATTTATATATATATACATATACATATAAATATATATATATATATATTTATATATATATATATATACATATGTATGAAAACAAGTATAGGTTCTTCTTTTGTGTTATTTGCGCCCCCTATTGTACGTCCCGGGACTTGGGTTTTATATATATATATATATATGTATATATATGTGTAAATATATATATGAAAATAAGTATAACTTCTTCAATAGACTACTGTACCTGCTCAGGATATTTTAATCGTACACACCATAGAAAAAAATCCTTCAAACTTAAACTTTTTTTTGATTAAAGTGTTTATTGTCAAAACTGCTTGCAAAAAGTTGAACTAAGGCTATAAAAAGGACATTATGTTATGTATTTTTAATTGTTATGTATACCGGTATACCGGTATGAAGTAAGCGTCAAGATACAAATGTCTCAGTAGAAAACAATTGTTGTGAACGAGCCCTTATTTTTTTTGTTTGTTTGCTATGACATCTTTGAAAAATATTTAGTACACATCAAGTCATTGAACAGACAACATCATATTTTTTCATCGTGTTAAAAATGTCGAATTTTGTACGAGAAAGTGATGATTTGCGGAAAGCATTAATTTTTGGTTTTCATTTGAAAAAAAGTGCTGCAGACTCGCATCGAATGCTTGTCGAGGCATATGGTGATCATGCTCTATCAGAAGCAACATGCAAAAGATGGTTTCAACGGTTCAGAAATAATGATTTTGATGTAAGAAATGTAGAACGTGAAAGACCACCAGAAAAGTTTGAAGACGCCGAATCGCAAGCGATATTGGATAGAGATGATACTTTGAGAAAGTTGTGCTGTACCACGAGCGCCTAAAACCTATTGAAACCGTTAATACTGATCGCTACCGACAACAAATGACCAATTTGAACCGTGCATTGATCGGGAAACGACCAGAATGAGCAAGAAGACACGGCAAGGTAATTTTGCTCCATGACAATGCACCTGCACACAAATCAAAACCGGTTCAGTATACAATCAAAACACTTGGCTGGGAGCAGCTACCTCACCCGCCGCATTCACCAGATTTCGCTCCTTCCGAATACCATTTGTTTTCATCGATGGGACACGCATTGGCTGAGCAGCACTTTGATTCCTACGAGGAGGTCGAAAATTGGGTGTCTGATTGGTTTCCTTTAAAAGACGAACAATTTTATTAGCGTGGTATTCACAAATTGTCAGAAAGGTAGTCCAAATGTATAGAAAACAATGGTCAATACTTTGAATAAAATGTTTTCACTTTCCCATTAATAATTAGGATCAAAAAAAAGCTGATAATTATCCTGTTGAGAGTTGGATTCAGCAATTCGAAGAGTATGCGGAAATACTGATATTGGACGAAAGAGCTAAGTGCCTGTACGTCCGAAAAATTAATCATTGTTAAATTATTGAGATAAATGCTATATATTAGAGTAGAATGAGAATGAAAACAAAAAATTTTATTAATTGTTACAGAGTTCTTTAACTTTACTGAATCTTTGTTTTTTTTTCTCACATATGTATGTTTGTTTTGTTAACAACTTAATAATATGATGTAATCGGGCCGATTACTTGTCAGTATGGCCGAGTTGTTTTTTCAAATGAGTCTCTGTACATCCGAACAATTAATTTAAAGAATTAGTCTGAATTAAAATGTGCTTTGAAAACTGAATTTCGCAAAACGAGGCATCCCAGACAGCGAATACAACAGAACCATCCTGTGTAACGTAGAAAACCTTTCGGAATTTAAAAAAGCCCTGGGAAAAAACCAACAGCAAAAACAAAACTCTTATCAAGTTAGTTTAGAGAAAATGTCAAAAACAACACCTGCCTCATCAGATCAACAAATTGTCAAAACAAAATTGAAAACAGCAGAAATAGTATCCAACAACAGCAGTATCCCACAACAAAAGAAAAAGAAACTCGTGAAACACTCGACGGCGTACAACTTAAACAAACGTCCTGCATCGACAACAATGATTTGGTTCAAGTAATTTTGAATATCAATATCAGCGAGGATATGGGTGAGTTGCAAATAAATATCAACGAAAATCAAGTGACAGTGCCAAATCAAAAGTTAAGGAAAGAGTGCAGATTGCTCTTATTATTAACAAAAATTATTTAAGCCAAAATCTGATGTCGAAATATAGATTGTTTTGATTAAAGACACCCCTTTTTATTGCATACCGAGAAAACTTCCGTACGCCCATAAAATTAAGTTACAAAATATTTTAGATAATCTTATTGCAAATGAAATTATTCGTGAATCAAATTCACCATTTGCATCTCCAACTGCTTTTGTACATAAGAAAAACAAAGAAATGAGACTTTGCGTGGATTTTCGAGAACTAAACAAAGTCACTGATCGAGGATCGTCTGGATTGTCTTAAAGACAAGCCTTATTTCACAACGTTAGATTAACGGAATGGGTTCTATGATGTTTGATTATTTAAAGATAGTACTAGATATACCTCGTTCGTAAGAATGCCCTTTGGCCTCACAAATGCCCCGCCCGTCTTTGAGAGATATATAAAACATGTTTTTAAAAACTTAATATCAAAAAACAAACTCATATCGTATATTCCCAATGCCTACTTGTGTGAAGAACGTGCATAGTTTTTTAGGACTGTGCGCTTATTTTCGTAAGTTCATTAAAAGCTTTGCTAATATCGCTTAACCCTTATATGATTTGTTGAAGAAAAATTCTCCATACATATTTGGTCTGCAAGAAATCGAGACATTTGAAACTTTCAAGAAAACCCTTGTAGAGACACCGTTGTTAGCAATTTACAGCCAAAAATGCACAACTGAACTACATTGTGATGCAAGTAGCAATGGTTTCGCGGCCGTGTTTCTGCAAAAGCAACTCGATTCAAATTTCATCCCGCTTTCTACTTTACAAAGAGATCGACAGAAGCTAAGACTAAGTACCATAGCTATGAGGTGGAAACTCTTTCAATAATATATGCCCTTTTGAAGGTTCAAAGTGTACTAAATTGGTATACTCTTTAAAATGATCACTGATTGTCAGGCGCGAACACAAACTTTGAGTAAGAAGACGCTTAACGCACGCATTTCTCGTTGAGCCTTAGAATTATAAAGCTACGACTACGTGGTGGAAAACAGGAAATGAGAACGTATGTCACATGTCGATGCTCTGAGCCGATCGATAAACGAAATCAAGACCCAAAAATCATAGAAATATGTTCCAACTTGAAAAAGGCTGAAAGATCCCAATTCGAAATGGTCGATGGCTTGATTTATCGTAAATGAAAAGACAAAATTCGTTTCTATGTACCTCATGGTCTGGAAAATCAAGTCATACTTACCCACCACGAATCTCTAAGCCATCTAGGTGTCGACAAATGCTATGAGCACTTGGCTGGAACTTATTGGTTTCCGGACATGAAACGTAAAATTAGAGATTTCATTAGCAAATGTTTAAAATGCATCTACTTTTTGCCTTAGTCCGGCAAAGAAGAGCGATTCCTGCACTCTATTCGAAAGGGAAATATACCATTCGATTCTTTGCACATAGACCATCTTGGGCCTCTTCCCTACTCCGCAACAAAAAAGAAGCACGTTTTTATTGTGGTTGACAGTTTTACAAAGTTAACTAAGCCTTATTCAGTAAACTCTACTCAAAGTAAAGAAACAATATCATGTTTAAAATTTTATTTTGGGAATTATTTATAACCAGCTAGAATCATAACAGATAGAGAGAGATGTTTTGCCTCTAGTGAGTTTGAGGTGTTCTTAAAGTTACACGGTGTGATACATCTGAAAGTTGCAACTCACTCACCACAATCAAATAAGCAAGTGGAACGTCTGACTCGTGTCATTGTACCCATGTTGGCTAAAGAATGTGATGCAACCACAACAGTTAATTGGGACAAACGTCTTGCTGTTGTTGCCATCAACACCACTTTGAATCGAAGCACTGGCTTAGCACCCAGTGTATTATTGTTTGGGCGGACTGAGAGAGGTGAATTATATGATCGAGTTCAGGACTATCAAAGTAGTGCTATAGGCAACGTATTGACTTTGCGCAAGGTAGATATCAAGCATGAAAAAACAATAAAAGAACACAAGAACAAAATAAAGCATATTACTATAGTCGCCATAAGAAACTAAGAGCGTATCTTCATGGCGAATACATAATGATAAGGAATATTACTACCCCACCAGGTATAAACAAAAAACTTTTTGCCCGATACAGCGGACCTTATGAAGTCAAAAAGGTGTTGCAAAATTACAGATACCTCGTGGGCGATATTGAAGGCTTGCAATTAACTCGATTTCCTTTCCGTCACCGAATAATATGAGACCGTATAGAGTGGAATACGAGGTAGAGGCAGAGGACGTAAATGTTGCCGAAGATTGTTCCGAGGATCTTGATTCGTAAGACTTTATTTGATTTGTTTTTTTCAAATTAGAAAACATTTATTTACAAACCAGTTTTCTCATAAAATTTGTGCACTACCAAATAATTACAAACCTTTTACAAATTATGTTACTTCATATCTGGATCATTGTAAAATTATTGAGATAGATGCTATATATTAGAGTAGAATGAATGAAAGCAAAAAATTGTATTAATAGTTACAGAATTCTTTAACTTCACTGAATCTTAATCATATGTATATGTATATATATATATATTTATATATATATATACATATACATATATATATATATGTAAATATATATATATATATATATATATATGTAAATATATATATTTTTATATTTATATATATATATATATATATATGTGTAAATATATATATGAAAACAAGTATAACTTCTTCAATATACTACTGTACCTGCTCAGGATATTTTAATCGTACACACCATAGAAAAAAATCCTTCAAACTTAAACTTTTTTTTGATTAAAGTGTTTATTGTCAAAACTGCTTGCAAAAAGTTGAACTAAGGCTATAAAAAGGACATTATGTTATGTATTTTTAATTGTTATGTATACCGGTATACCGGTATGAAGTAAGCGTCAAGATACAAATGTCTCAGTAGAAAACAATTGTTGTGAACGAGCCCTTATTTTTTTTGTTTGTTTGCTATGACATCTGTGAAAAACATTAAGTACACATCAAGTCATTGAACAGACAACATCATATTTTTTCATCGTGTTAAAAATGTCGAATTTTGTAGGAGAAAGTGATGATTTGCGGAAAGCATTAATTTTTGGTTTTCATTTGAAAAAAAGTGTTGCAGACTCGCATCGAATGCTTGTCGAGGCATATGGTGATCATGCTCTATCAGAAGCAACATGCAAAAGATGGTTTCAACGGTTCAGAAATAATGATTTTGATGTAAGAAATGTAGAACGTGGAAGACCACCAGAAAAGTTTGAAGACGCCGAATCGCAAGCGATATTGGATAGAGATGATACTTTGAGAAAGTTGAGCCTAAAACCTATTGAAACCGTTAATACTGATCGCTACCGACAACAAATGACCAATTTGAACCGTGCATTGATCGGGAAACGACCAGAATGAGCAAGAAGACACGGCAAGGTAATTTTGCTCCATGACAATGCACCTGCACACAAATCAAAACCGGTTCAGGATACAATCAAAACACTTGGCTGGGAGCAGCTACCCCACCCGCCGCATTCACCAGATTTCGCTCCTTCCGAATACCATTTGTTTTCATCGATGGGACACGCATTGGCTGAGCAGCACTTTGATTCCTACGAGGAGGTCGAAAATTGGGTGTCTGATTGGTTTCCTTTAAAAGACGAACAATTTTATTAGCGTGGTATTCACAAATTGTCAGAAAGGTAGTCCAAATGTATAGAAAACAATGGTCAATACTTTGAATAAAATGTTTTCACTTTCCCACTAATAATTAGTGTCTTATTTTCAAAAAAAAGCCGATAATTATCCTGTTGAGAGTTGGATTCAGCAATTCGAAGAGTATGCGGAAATACTGATATTGGACGAAAGAGCTAAGTGCCTGTACGTCCGAAAAATTAATCATTGTTAAATTATTGAGATAAATGCTATATATTAGAGTAGAATGAGAATGAAAGCAAAAAATTTTATTAATTGTTACAGAGTTCTTTAACTTTACTGAATCTTTGTTTTTTTTCTCACATATGTATGTTTGTTTTGTTAACAACTTAATAATATGATGTAATCGGGGCGATTACTTGTCAGTATGGCCGAGTTGTTTTTTCAAATGAGCTACTTTTGTGAACCACTGTAGGTACCTTCTTTAACTGATTCTATTGCATATAACATTATCAGTGCTAATATGATGAGGTGATTGTACTGAAACCGAATATATAAACGATAGTTGAAAAATTAATTATTATTATTAATTACAGGCATTTGAAAGTTTTTCATTGCTAAAAATATAATGGATTTTGTGTTATGGGCGCCCCCTATATGTACGTCTCGGGACTTGGGTAATATATATATATATATATATGTATATATATATATATATATATATATATATATATATATATATGTACACCAGCCTTTTGAATTGTTTTTGGTTATAAACTAATTCTTCACATATTATTGTAATTATTAAAAAATAATATTCCAAAGTTCAACGTTGTTAATAAAGTAAAATGTGTCGTGGTGTGCATTGTACTCCTGAGACACGTGCCTTTATAAAAAAAATTGCTTTGTCATGGTAAAACTTACAAATTTATAAGTAAAACTGTTGGGTAAAGTGATCGCAAATGTCAAAAAATACACTTAACAAACAGAAACTAACCGCCGCCGATGAACAACAAATAGTAAGATTACTCCAACGTAACCCGTTTGTGAACGCTAAGAAAATAAAAGAGGAGTTAAATATTTATTGATTTTAGCAGAAAGCTGGTAAAGAAGAATTTACCTACCAGGAGTCCCAGAAAAGTACAACAACCAACTGCAGAAATTTACTGAATTCACAACGTGACACCGCATGGTACAAAATCACCTTCAGAACTGCTGTTTCATAGGTCAATTAGAGAAAAAATTGCTTCTATACAAGATATAAACAAAACTGTTTTTTACTCAGAGGCAAGAGACTTTGATTAAATGAAGAAACCAAAAGAAAAATGGAGTGGAGATAGAGCTCGTGGTGCGAAGGAAGGGAATATATCTATTTGCGATAAAGTCTTACTTCGTAATTTGACACCCCAAAACAAGCTATCAACAACTTTCGATCCTACTGAATTTAGGGTGATTAAATTAAATCGAAACGAAGCAGTGGTACAAGGTGATGACGGAAGGACTTTTAGGAGAAACATAAACCATGTAAAGAAATTACCATTATATACCAAATACTAATGGAAGCATCTCTGATCCTTGACTATAAGAATCTAACGACGTAGAAGATTGTTGAAACATAAGCTCAAATATATAGAAGTAATTTGGCGACCTTGCCAGTAATATGAACACTTCGTTACACTTTGCAATATATAATTTCCAGTTGTCATAGCTTTAGATAAATAAAAGAACAAACTTTTATTTTGGCAACTGAAGTTGAGTTGTTCCAATTAGTAGTTCTCTAGAAAATTGTTTGTCATTACAACTTATACCTATACATATATAAAAGTACTTGAAATAAGACCAACCAATTGATTTTCTTTCTATACTAAAAGCTTTTTAATTACCAATTATACCGTTTTTTGAAAATAAGACACTAATTATTAATGGGAAAGTAAAAACATTTTATTCAAAGTATTGGCCATTGTTTTCTGTACATTTGGACTACCTTCCTGACAATTTGCCAATACCATGTTAATAAAATTGATCGTCTTTTAAAGGAAACCAATCAGACACCCAATTTTCGACCTCCTCGTAGGAATCAAAGTGCTGCTCAGCCAATGCGTGTCCCATCGATGAAAACAAATGGTAGTCGGCAGGAGCGAAATCTGGTGAATGCGACGGGTGGAGTAGCTGCTCCCGGCCAAGTGTTTTGATTGTATCCTGAACCGGTTTTGCTTTGTGTGCAGGTGCACTGTCATGGAGTAAAATTACCTTGCCGTGTCTTCTTGCTCATTCTGGTCGTTTCCCGATCAATGCACGGTTCAAATTGATCATTTGTTGTCGGTAGCGATCAGTATTAACGGTTTCAATAGGTTTTAGGCGCTCGTGGTACAGCACACCTTTCTTAAAGTGTCATCTCTATCCAATATCGCTTGCAATTCGGCGTCTTCAAACTTTTTTGGTGGTCTTCCACGTTCTACATTTCTTACATCAAAATCATTATTTCTGTAGAATCCATCTAAGCAACATAGTTGACTCTGCGTTAGGTAACATGATGTTTCTCATTATGCTGACATAAACTCTAGTAGTTATCATCGGTTTTATCCAAAAAATGGGACCAGTACCATAATAAGAGAAGCATCCTCTTACGTTAATTTTTGCCCCTCCATGCTTTACAGTCGGTTGAAACTCTTGGTTTTTCCGAATACGCCTGGTCCCAAGAGTACGAAATAAAACTATTTTGGATTCATCTGTCCATAACATATGGTATTGCGCCATTTAGAAGGTTCCAGGTTCAGGTGTTTTTTCGGAAATTTTTTTCGTTTTAGTAGGTTGATTTTCGACATTAGTGGTACTTTTCTGGGACTCCTGGTAGGTAAATTCTTCTTTACCAGCTTTCTGCTAAAATCAAAAAATATTTAACTCCTTTTTTATTTTCTTAGCGTTCACAAACGGGTTACGTTGGAGTAATCTTACTATTTGTTGTTCATCGGCGGCGGTTAGTTTCTGTTTGTTAAGTGTATTTTTTGACATTTGCGATCACTTTACCCAACAGTTTTACTTATATATTTGTAATTTTTACCATCACAAAGCAATTTTTTTTTATAAAGGCACGTGTCTCAGGAGTACAATGCACACCACGACACATTTTACTTTGTTAATAACGTTGAACTTTGAAATATTATTTTTTAATAATTACAATAATATGTGTAGAATTAGTTTATAACCAAAAACAATTCAGAAGACTGGTGTACACTTCGAAAAGGTTCCTCAGAATGACGTGGTGCTATTATTTTGCACATTTAAATTCGGCTGCATTTTCGGTAAAGGGACCTTTATTAATAACAAGATCCATTTTTTATTATCTTGTATATGGGTTTTGTGACTGATATGATAAGGATGTTATGCAATAAATATGAGGCTCATGTCCGCCCATAGGAAAAAGTAATGAGCATAAAAGTGAAAAAGTCGAACATGGTGCTATTATTATATTTCCTTTATCTTCGGAAAAGGACTTTTGTCCTCCATCCGATTTACGTCCACTCCCAATTTAACGACTCTTAATTTGAGTGCAGTATCGCACCCCATAAGAGACTGTGTACCGTTACTGATAACATAGAATAAAGCCATCGATTCTCTACGGTTGTCAACGCATATGGGAGCTTCAAAAACAGCTCCTTTTTCAAGCATCTCTTTAGCTGCGTACGCTCTGATTTTTCGATTTCGTTCTGACATTATTTAATTCTCAGGTTTTGCGTAAATTTTCCCAGTCGTCTTCCCCTTTGAAATTGAAACGTGAACCTGAGTCGATAAGCATTAACAATTTGTAATTTCCGATGGAACAGATTATTTTTCCAATTGAAGGTGCTACATGGTCTTCTGTGATTTGAAAACAGGAATGCTCGCTACATGTGCTACATGACTTTTCTGTGTCTAGGAAACTAACCTTTGATGGTCCAAACTTATTTGTCTTGTGGAAAGATTCACTATCGAATGAGATCTTTCGCTTGACTTGGTTTTACATTTGTTAGCAAAATGCCCTAAAAATCCACATTTAATACATATGCTATTTTTATTTTTTTTTATTTAGAGTGCGACGCTCACACGTCGAAGGGTCTAGGTTCGGTTCCCGGCTGGAAACCTCGAAGACAAGAAAGCTTCTCAAATTTCGGCCTTCGGAGTCGGCAAAAAAACTGTAGGTCCCTTCTACTCGTGAGAGAACAGTAGCGCGCACAACACGAGCAGTTGATGAGTAAGCTAGGCCCTGGCCCCCCTTTGGACTGTAGCACCAACAATTATTATTATTATTCAATAACTGCTTGCTTTGTGTTACCAAAAGAGCATTTGGCTGCCTGGTATCGAAGTCGCAAAAGAAATTTATTAAAGCTTTCCCCTTCACCTGCCTTGAGTGTTCTGAAGAAGTGTCTTTCAAATATCGAAATTCTCTTGAGTTTCTTATCAACACCATGAATACATTTTCATCCTCAATTGTTGTGGAATCCACTAAAGCTCCATAACTTCCTGTAATTGTGGTCCCCCCATATGCAAGAGCTTATTTTTCTTTTTAATTGGATCAGTGATTTCTTCGGAATCTAAGTAAAGGGAAAATGAACGATATCTATCATTCTAATCTTACCAAGGTCTTCTCGATATTTTCGTATAGAAAACGTTTTATTACGGATTCTGCCAGCGTTTCCGTATGAGAAACTCTTAATCCTGCAATTTAATACAATTATGAATATTACTGTGTATATATGTATGTAAGTAAACCAATTAAAGATTTTCTGATTAATTTTTTTTACAATTTAATGGGTTTGTCAACAATTAAATATGACCCTCAATGCTGCAATTGAATGCTATTTCCCTCTTAATGTGACCTTCAATAATGCAATTGAAAGTGATTTTCTTTTTTCACCAATTTAATGCTTTTGGTCAACAATTATATGTAACCCTCAGTGCTGCAATTGAATGCAACTTCTTTCTTTTGCAATTTAATGCTTTTGGTTAACAATTTAATATAACACTTACTCGATTCAGTTTTTCTTCGATTTCACCTCTTCGCCAATTGTAATGACCCACATTTCTGTAGAGAACTACTGATTGAAACAGCTCAACTATTCGGTTGCCAAAATAAAAGTGAGTTTTTTTATTTATTTAAAGCTATGACAACTGGAAATTATATATTGCTATGCAACCTTGATCAGTGTAGTAATATGTTTAGATTACTGGCAAGGTCGCCACATATGTATATATACATAGACGAGATGTATATATATTTATTACTTAATTTAAAAAAAAAGCTCTAATGAGCTAGCCAGCTGCATTTATCCCCTTCAAGAACTCATCCGCAATACCCGCGCCACTAGGAATGTGTGACCGTTCACTCTTAAGCCCACCTTCGAACGTACAGTTAAGTTTAGAAATTCGTTCTTCAGCCGCACTACACGAAGATGTAATGCTATTCCCAGCCCAACGTCTTCTCCCTCCCCCGAAAAATCTTCGCCCGATAAGTCTCCTTCCTTGCATAAGCAAGGTTTTCACAAACATTGTCGATGGAGTCCTGTTACAGTGGACTGAGGACAAAAATCGAAGTTAAGAATAGGAGAGAGAGGCTGCAGCCACATCACATTATCACAAAGCGTCAGACGCTATAAAAGTCATCAGATGAAGTAGCGGTTGCACCGAACAAAGGCGGATCAGTCGCGACCAAAACAACACCTCCACACAAAACTGTAGCAACAGTTTTCTTTGGCAGTGTTGTTACAGCTTAAGCAGTAACCGATATTGATGCACTCCAATGTGAATCGGAGAGCCACGAATGCGGGTTCCTTCAGGGTGCTTGCCACATCTGACGGAGATGAAGACAAGGAAATAGGGGAAGAGGAAACGAAACTTAGGAGACTTGAAAAGGAAAGGGTAAAATTTGGCGCTTATATCAAGTTCATGTACGAGCAATTTACCGAAAACAAAGCTGCTGAAAAGGCAGCGATAAGGCAAAAACAGCAGAGCGATATTCTGAAGCTGCAGCAAAAACAGGCAATAAAAGAAACAGAAGTGAAACCTGCAGAAACCGCAAGAACAGTAGCCTTCCTCATCAACGGCAACACAACGCCCACTGACAGCCCACCTGCAATATGAAAAACAGACACAGCCAAAAACTAGACGCAGCAATAAGAGCAAAAACAAAAGGCGCAGCAGCAGCCCCAGCATAATAAATATCAGCAGGAAATGTTTAAACGTAGAAAAAGAAGATATTGAGCTATATTTTAATTTATACGAAAAGATTGGAGAATAAGCCGATCCTCAAATTTGAAGAATAGCAGTAATCACTGTGGTCTTGTCGTGGTAATGCAGTTCTCAAATAAGCTGGAGGAGCTGAATGAATATGTCTACATACATCCTTATAATTAAAAAAACGCACGCTGGCCAGAGAAATAAGTTTCAGTGTACGCACAGGAAAAAATACCTTAAGCAGAAAATTAAGCTTGAGTGTGATCAATCCTTCTTCGCACAGAAACCTAACAAACGAAGAGGATGATGAATACCTCACACAAATAGCCGAAGTTACAAAAAAACAATAGACAAGACCCGAAGAAGCACAAACCAATTATGGCGACATTTATCGGAATGCTATAATAGATGCACTTCACATACAAAAAAGTAGACTTATGTTAATATTTAAGCTCTTGTACAGGGGTTTTACAGATCCAGAGAGATTCGCCGTCTGAAGTCAGAGATCAAGTGCGCTAACAATCACTACTCGACACAACCACAGTCAAGCTGTAAGCTTGCAATAAGCCATAAGAAAAAAAAAATTGTCGAGTTTATAATGAAAAAACCCTTTATAATAAAAATGTGAACTAGAACCGAGAAACGAGCACCCGTCTAAACACCTCGTGAGAGTGCGTTCAACACGTTGATGTGCAAACTAGGCTGTGGTCCTAGACTGTCGAGCCATCCAATACGTCATCAACTTCAACTGGACGACCAGAGCGTTTTTCATCTTTGAGTGAAAAATCACCACAACGAAATTTGGCAAACCAATTTTGAAACTTCCGTTCTTTAAAAGCTTCGTCACCATAAACAGCACATAACTGTTTGTGAGCTTGCGATGTATTTTTTTCCTTCCGGAAATAAAAAAGCAAAATATGACAAAAATGTTCGATTTGATTTTTCATTTTTCAAAGGATGCCAAATAAAAACTACTCAATTGATCGATTTCGAATTGACTATTGAAGTACCAACTAACAAATAACTAAATGTGTTTGACATGACGATTACGTCAGCAAACCTACTAATTCAACTAAACCCATCCATGAGTTCAATTCGCAATTGCTTAGTTGCACTTCGAAATTAAGAAATTAAGTAAGTGTCGAAAAATAGTATTGTTTTACGTATATAATTGTTTTACATACATAGACATAAACATTTCACATTCAATAAATGTTATGTTTGTTCTTCTTATTGTGGCGCTACAGTCCGAGGTGGATCTGGGCCTTATGTTTTACTTCTCAAAATAAAATGCGTGTTTAAGAATTTAATAATTTATTTTTTTTTAGTTTATATATATATATGTTTTATTGTTTTTATATATATTAGTTTCAATTTATTCAAAAAAAGCCTTAGATTTTACTATGTATTTTTGAACTTTCTGCGAGCTCAACGCTTTCATTTTCAACATGCATTTCATACATTTGTCTAAGTTTTTATTTCAGTCTTAAAAAACTAGAAATTTATTAAGTTTTAATATTGTTAACCAGTCTTTATTCAGCCTTAACTTCAAAGTGGGAAAAAGCTGTTCTTTCTCCTTTTCTATTTGATGTTTTATATGCTGTTGTACGAAAGTTACCTTTTATATTTCGGGATAAGGCAACCCTAGTGTTGCAATCTGACAACTGCCAGCTCTATCGTAAGGTTTGACATTTTTGAGTTTATATGTACTCAGAACGTTTTCACATACGAGCGCTATTTGTGTTGTTTACAGTAACTTAATCGATTCATCTCACTAAAAAAATTGAATTAAATCGAATAAATTTTCGTGCGATTATTTTTTACAACTTTCGACGTGGATTAACTCAACAACAGGGCATCGATGAACTTAATTAAATTTTTGGCGATTAAGCTCCATCAAGGACCAGTGTTTATGGATGGTATTGTGAATTAATACGAGGTCGTATTTTACACCAAGACGAATTTCGTGAAGGTAGTTCAAAATTAGTTGTTGTTCCAGAAACCCAACTGATATTGCAAGTCGTGTGGCCTACCGTGAGATTTAGACAACCGTAGGCATTAGTGGGACCAGCTTACATTCAATATTGCATGAACATTTGACCGTCAAAAAAATTTGTTCGTGTTGGATCCCACACAATTTGTCAATCGCTCAAAAAAAGGCTCGTGTCGATTGGTCGAAATAAATGCTCCAAAAATACGATCGCGGTGCTGATGAATCGTGGATATACGCGTATGAGCTCGAAAGTAAACAGCAGTCGACTGTATGGGTGTTTCAAATTGAGCCAAAACCAACAAAAATTACTCGCACACGAAGCACTTCCCAGTAAATGGTCGCCTGTTCTTTCGAAATAAACTGGATATGTCGCAGCCGTACCACTAGAACAACGCAGAAAAGTCAATTCTGCGTGGTACACAATCATTTGTTTTCCGGTTGTCTTCCAAGAAATCAGGAAAACCAACCGCTGAAGACGTATCACTCTTCACCACGACAATGCGAGCTCTCATAGATCGGATCAAGCAACTGCATCTTTGAGCACTCAAAACATCTATTTGATGAGTCATCCGCCATTTAGTCCTGACTTCGCGCCGAATGACTTCTCATTATTCCCGTACGTAAAAAATAAAATGAGAGGTCAACGTTTTTCGACACCTGAATAATGGTTGATGCGTTCAGAATGCATGTTTTGGAGATACCTCAATCAAAGTAGCAAAAGTGCTTCGACAATTGGTTCAAGCTCATACAAAAGTGTGTACTGTATTTCCGTCAAACACGTCCGCTTAGTTTGAAGTTCGATCGCCGACAACACTGTTTTAATAATAAAATTAATACATTTCGACAATCAAGGCTTTTTCAAAATGCAAGGTAAGCATAATCGATGAAAGCGTGCACACTGCCAAACTCCTGAATATTACTGATAACAATAGTTCCCAAGCGTTCATATAGTATATATATATATATATATATAAGTACGATTTACTAAATCATATATTAGATAAAACATAGCACCAGCTTTCTGATTTATTATAATGATCAAAATATTATAAAAAAAAAATACAATTTTTTTTATTCTCAATAATAACACATGTGTTTAAGTTTTTTTCTTATCTAGGTTACATACCCTAAACATTCCTTATCGCGCCAATCTATCTTTTCCACATATTGCACGGGTGCAATCACCTGCATTATGTTCGCATTCTGTTTATTCTAATTTTCATTTCATTTTCCGGCGCAGTGCATCTCAAGTTACAGCTACACGCGCACATGAAAAAGCTGACTAAACAGTTCCCGCGGTCCCACAGTGACCCGGTACGCTGAAACTGCAGAATAGCCAATAGATATGAGGGAGTGGATGAATCACACTGAGTTGTTTTTTAGTGATTAAGCTGGAGGAAACAGTTGTAAAGTTATTTCTTTCAATAAAATTGTTTTTTTTAACAACGTGTCGCAACGTCTTTTGTGAGTGGCGCAGTCGGTAGGATCCTAACTAGATTTGTGGGATCCATATGAGAACGGACCAATAAAACGCGTGAATAAGGGGACAGTAATAAATATAAAAAAGAAAAGAATCAGCGAGTACCGAGTGAATATTCTAACTACAAATCAGTGAAATTCCATGGTCGGACCTATTCCAAAGAAATTAATTGTTCACATAAAAAGAAAAAAGAAAATAATTAACAATAATAAAAGGAAAATAACTAACAACGACTAAACCTCTCAGAGAAATAACTCAAAACCAAACCAAGGGAGTACCGAGCGAATAATTGAACTACTAATCAGTGAAAATTCATCGTCGGACTCATTCCATAGAATTTTTTTTTTTTGTTTTTTTTTGTCATTGTTTTTTTTTCTCGCCTTTGCGATTCTGTAAACAAATCAAATCTTTCAAAATTAAAATCAAAGATAAAATTTCGAAATTTTGGCCACATATCCTAGATATGGAACAACAAAGTCTAGATCGGTTAGTGCAAGCTATTGAAGCTTTAGCAACGCGGAACCAAGAACAAAGTCGCACGGTGCGAATCCTTAAGGAAATTTCGTATATCCGTGAATTCAGTGGTGATAGCGCGGCTTTAACACAATTCATAAACGTAGTCGGGAACCACATAAATGCAGTGAACGAAGCAGAAAGACCGGAGCTTTGGCAGGCTATTTACAACACCAAAATAACAGGGCCAGCAATGGAACTATTACTACACAATCGACCAGCAACGTGGGAGCAAGCCAAGGACCTACTGAAGCAGCACTTTCGGCCTCCAATAAATTACAAAGACATCTCAAGAAGAATAACGTATCTAAGAGTAAGTTCAATAGCAGATCTTAACGTAAAAGTAGAGGAATTAATTCAGAATGTAAATTCATTTGCAACATATGAATGTAATCAAATAGAAGCCAAAAACACATTTTATGTACAAATAGTAAATAGAATTAAGCAATTAGCTATAGGGAACCTTTCCAGGGACATTAAAAATATTTACGATATCCATAGAATTAAAGAAGTTATATATAGTTACATAGGATATGGTGAAGGAAAATAGAAAGGGAGTTCAAAACAAAACAATACAATGGCTCAAATACTTTTCGACATAAAAACTCTAACCCCAGACAACAAAACCAACTAAATAGCTCAGGTTCAGCTCAAATAGGCAGACAATATAATTCTAGGACGGAACAATCAGGACAACACAGACAAGGCAACAATGATAATAGATATAATCAAATTACAAGATACCAGACGTTTAACCCTTCAGGGCAAATTAGAAACGCAGTTCAATATCCAACAGCAATGTCTATTGGGCAAATTTCGAATGAGACGGTTAATCAGACTAATCAGGAAGAAGTTCATAACATCGAACCAGAATTTTTTATCAATTAGGATTAACGAAACCAAACTAAAAGCACTAGTAGACACGGGTTCTAGAATGAGCATAATTAATTCCAAAACGGTAGACTGCAGTAAATATAGATTATTTGATAGAATAAAAATGCGGTTACAAACGATAAATAATGTAACTACAGAAATGATAGACAGAATTGTTACAAGCATACCTAAATAATTCAATTTTAATCCCAAGGGTGCTATAAAATGGTACAAGAAATTTAGGAGATAAACCCTATGATGTCCTCATTGGTATGGACATACTGAATAAAATAGTCAAAACCCTGGATTTTGAAAACAAGTGTCTCATACTAAATAATGGTGCCAAAATACTCCCTTATTCCACCAATCCTATAAGAGAGTTCGATTGCTTTGAACTAATCTCTGATAAGAAAGAAATAGACTTAAGTCACCTTAACGGAGAAGAAAAACAGGAAATTCAAGGATTGTTAGAACTATTTATAACATTAATATATAGAGAAGACGATCAACTAACAAATACAAATTCTATCACACACGAAATTTGAACAACGACAAGTCAACCAATCCATTCGAAACTGTACAGACTGCCCCCAAAGGACCAGGAAGAGGTACGGATGCAAGTAAAAGAGATGGAGGAGCAGGGAATCATAAGAAAATCGAACAGCAGATACGCTTCCCCCATCGTACTAGTAGCAAAGAAATCAGATGGCACGGGAAAACAAAAATTTCGCCTGTGCGTAGATTACAGAAAACTGAACGATATTACAGTAGACGATAAATATCCGCTACCGAATATCGATGCTATACTCGATAATTTTCGTCGGTATAATACTCGGTATTTTTCGTCGTTAGACCTCGCGAAGGGACATCACCAAATCAAAATGAATCCAAATGATATCCCCAAGACGGCATTCGTAACTCCTGACGGATTATTTGAATACGTAAGAATGCCATTTGGTCTTAAGAATGCGCCAGCAACCTTTAAAAGGTTGATGAATGACATTCTCAGGGACCAAATCAATAAAATATGCGTTGTCTACTTAGACGACATATTGGTTTTCCCAACCAGCCTCAAAGAACACATACAATCTTTAAAGATTATATTTGCGAAACTTGCAGAACATAACCTAAAAATTCAATTTAGTAAATGCTCTTTCCTCAAAAGAAATACTGAATTTCTAGGGCATGTCTTAATAAGTGAAGGCATGAAACCCAACCCCAATAAAATCAAATGTATCCAAAATTTCCCACTACCAAAAACAGATAAGCAGTTGAAGGGCTTTCTAGGGGTAACAGGTTTTTACAGAAAATTCGTGAAGGACTACGCGAAGATTGCGAACCCTATGGTAAAATATTTGAAGAAAGGCAAAAAGATTAACATCAACGACCCAGAGTACATTGAAGCCTTCGAGACTTTGAAACGCAATATTACTAAACATCCTATATTGAAATTTCCAGACTTTAGTAAACAATTCACAGTATTTACCGACGCCAGCAATTATGCGATAGGAGCCGTATTGACGCAAGAGGGTCAACCAGTATGTTACGCGTCAAGATCTTTGAACGATCACGAGAAAAACTATGCGGTCACAGATAAAGAGTTCCTGGCGGTTGTTTGGGCGGTCACATACTTCAGACCATATTTGTGGGGAAAAAGGTTAAAAATAATTACAGACCATTTACCAATAAAGTACTTAAACAAGAGATACACAGGCAAAGAATTTAGCCAAAGAAACTAAAGATGGTTACTTAAACTTCAGGAATTTCAGTTCGATATTAAGTACGTGAAAGAGAAGGAAAATAAGATAGCAGACTTCCTTAGTAGGATACTAGAAGAAATTGAAAGCGCCGAAAATCATACCATAAACAATCTATCCGATAACGCTACAATCCACTCACAAGAACAACAATTATTAGATCACATACCCATAAAGGAAACAATAGTCAATAAATATAAAACCCAACTAATACTAGTTAACGATGCCGGCAAGGAGATAGAAATTCTCCACAATAGAAGAATAATATTCGTCGATATGACTAAAAACGAAGAATATTGGACAGATTTGTTAAGAAGATTCATAAAACCAGGTCTGATTGGAATATACACTGAATTGTCTTATCACGAATTCAATAAAATTCAACAGCTGCTAATTGAATTGTTCCACCATGACAGTAAGATAAGATTTATAAAATCTACTCTTAGAGCCAGAGAAATCAGAACTCTAGAGGAAACCCAGAAACAAATCTCGTTAAACCATACCAGGGAAAGTATGCACAGTGGAATAATAGAAACATATCATAGCCTCAAGAATAGAATTTACTATCCAAAATTAATTAAAGAAATCACAAAAATTATTAACAATTGTAAATTATGCTTAGAAACAAAATATGAAAGGAATCCAATAAAGCTCAAATACGAAATAAGCGAGACACCGGGCAGACCTAATGAAATCCTTCATATGGGCATCTATTACTTTATGAAACACCCGTTCCTTATTTTTATAGATAAACTCACTAAGAAAGCATACGCCTACCACCTACCAAACAAAAACTGGACAAAAAAATAGAGGTATTAGGAGAACATTTCTCAAAGTTTGGCAAACCCACAAAAATTATAACCGATAACGAATTTAAAGCAGAAAATTTCATGGCATTTGTAAATGAACACGGAATCAAACTACATTTTACCAAACCCAACACTCACACTGGCAACAGTGATATAGAAAGATTTCACTCCACATTGCAAGAAAAACTAGTTACCATGAGAAGCCAAGATATATCCCTTGTTCAGAAAGTTCACAGGGCAGTTAATAATTACAATAATAGGTATCATTCAACTTTAAAAATGTCCCCGGAAGAAGCAATGGTGCTACTTTAGTAAGGCAGATACGGCTAGAAAAAGAGAAAAGAACCCAGAAGCTAAATCAATGTAGGGAGGAATATAAAGAAATAAGAGAGGTCATACCAGTCAAGAACTACAAAAGAAACTATTATAAAAATGAACCTAGATATAGAATTAAGAAAAGGGAGAGAGAACATCCGATAAATATTAAAAGACCACGTTTATTTGCAGATGACGATATCAACGTACTTGATACTCGCGACAATGACGGCACAGACCACAGCGACATTGGCAATTGACCAACACAATAATGGATATGCCATAATTAACATGGGACAGACTGAAATAATTCAAACTACTAAGACTATATTACATATTATTTACACAGAAGAAATAAGGCAGTCTATTAATACCTTCGTAGAAAATACTAGAAAACTTAAAGTAGACGATGATCTAATTATAAAACGCCAAATAGGAACACTTTACGCTAAAGCAACCGCCATAGAACCAGGAAAAAGACAAAAAAGAGGGCTAGTCAATATTATAGGAACAGGACAAAAATAGTTATTCGGGACGATGGATGATAGCGACAGGCAAGAGATTGCAGATCACCTCAACACTCTAGGGAAAAATCAAGAGAATATAGCAAGTCACCTTAATCAACAGATAGAAATCAATGGACATCTGAGTGAAAGCATATCCTATCTTAAATCGATAATAGAATCAGACAGAAAAGAATTAAGCAAATCATATGTAGAACTAACAGAAAACGAAAGAAGGTTTATCCTACAACAGCTATAATTAGATCAACTAGTAACAACATCCTAGTTTTTTGACAACAGAAGAGATAAACGAGACAGAACTCGACTTCCACAAACTAAAAAACGCAAAAGCAGGACTTCTCAAATACAGTATATACTTAAGTATTACCTATAAAAATTCCAGATAAATACCAGATCGTGAACCTTAAATTAATAACAGCAATTCCTACAGGCAATACAACAGAAATAGAAGAAGATGATCATTATTTTTTAGAAGCAAATAACACAAAGTGTGAATTCCTAAATAATGTTTAATATGCAAAAGATCTAAAACCTCTTAGAAGCTGTATTGTAAAAATTGTAAAATAAAACAAAACGAACTAATGGAAATAAACGAAATTGATGATACCACTATTATTTGTAAGAATCTACGAGTTCAAGAGATAATAAATAATTGTGATGATAGGAAAATAAAATTAAGCGGAAACTATCTAATGGTTATTAATAATTGTTTTATCAAGATAATGAATAAAACATTTTCTAATTCCAATGTAAAATTGAAAGAAAGATTTTATTATTATGATGAGATCAATTATAACTTCACTAAAAATTTAAACTTTGAAAATGTTATTATAAGAAATATCGAAAATCTGAAACATATAAACTTACTTAAAATTCATAGAAATGTAAGTTACTCTGCAATCTCAGCCGTAACTTGTATCGTGATCATAATCATAATTTTCATTTTAAAATTAGTTCGAAGAAATAAAAGCTTAACGATATCAATTAAAACACTTCGCGAAAATAACCACCGCACTCATAAAACTCAGGAGAGTTTTGATCTAAAGGGGGGAGAGGTTACATACCCTAAACATTCCTTATCGCACCAATCTATCTTTTCCACATAATGCACGGGTGCAATCACCTGCATTATGTTCGCATTCTGTTTATTCTAATTTTCATTTCATTTTCCGGCGCAGTGCATCTCAAGTTACAGCTACACGCGCACATGAAAAAGCTGACTAAACACTTCCTGCGGTCCCACAGTGACCCGGTACGCACGATGAATCCCACTGAGTTGTTTTTTAGTGATTAAGCTGGAGGGAACAGTTGTAAAGTTATTTCTTTTAATAAAATTGTTTTTTTTAACAATGTCTTTTGTAAGTTCTATAATATAACATTTATTTTAAATATAGTAAATGTTAAGAAAAATACTTATTCCTAAACTTAACTAACAGTAAGATTATTTTTATTTTGTTGTTCTTATTTGATTCTTATGGATAATTATATTTTGTATTATTCTTATCTAAAAGTACACAATTTAGATTTTGTATACCTACTACTCTTAAGGGACCCTTAAAAATTGGGTCAATCGTATTGCAATAATAAACAAAGAAACAAAGCCATTCGACCCAATCTGACTTGTCATTGTTTATATGCGATCTAATATACTCGTTCAAAGATCTATGGGATTTCTCCACAGTACCTAGGGCCTCGGGGTGATATGCTGTGGATTAGATTATATAGATTTGATTATGGGTGACATTAAGCAATTTGAGAACCGGTTCAAAGGTTTTATTTTTATACTCTGTTCCTAGATCCGTACGTACTTCTTTCATTGGACCATAAACAAGAACAAACTGTTCAAAAATAGCCTTTGTGATTGTAGTTGCCTTCTTATCAGGAATAGGAATTGCTACTAGGTACTTGCTTAGCTCGCAAATTATGGTAACTATATATTCATTACCCTTATGTGATTTTTGCAAAGGTCCTATCTATTAATGCAATATGAAAAGGCTTAATTGGAGTTGGTGTAATTGTTAATTCCTCCTTGCTTTTGACACCAGTTTTGTTCGTTTTACACTTTTCACATGCTTTCACATAACGTTTTATGTCCTTGCTCATGCTTTTCCAGTAAAAATATTTTCTTAATTTATGAAAAAGTCTTGTGATCCCTGGGTGGCCACCACAAACAGGGTCATCATGATATTTTCTCAAAATTCTTAATTTTTCAACCACGTCCTTTATAATTGTTATTTTTGGTGCAAGAGCAATGCTTACAGTTGTTAACAACGCGTTTCCTTTTTCTTTGAATTGATTTATCCGGATATCATTAAATATTTTGTCACTAAGTGACAATTGAAACTTTTTTAATCCTTTATTATTAGCTAGTTTTTCAAGCTTTGAGAATAACTGACCCAGGTCAATTTTCTCATTAGTAATTAACTCGCTTCTTGTAATTGCACCAATTTTTCTATTATCTTTTTTCATAACAATATTTTGATGATCGTTTATAAGACGAGCATATTTACTTATTTCATGAGAATGCAGCGCTTCATTTACTTTGACATTTTCAGCCACGTTGTCTGAATGCTTATATTCTTGTTCTTGTACAGTCTTTCTTAATTTTGATTGTTTCGTTTGAAGTCTTGTAGTGACATTTAAAATATTATTTGAATGTGTAGGAATTTTGAGGAGTTGATTAGCTTAGTACCACACTGTATTTACTTTCATCTGGAAGCATGCCTTTATCGCTGCACTTGTGTCCTAAATATGTAACTTCGTGACTGAAAAATGAGCATTTATTCGGGTGAAGCTTTAAATTGTATTTTCGACAGATTGAAAAAACGTCTTTGAGGTTGTTCAACATATGCCTCACTGAGCATCCTAATATGACTAGGCCATCCACGTACAAAAATGCCTGCGCTGGAGAAAGACCACGAAAAGCGATTGACATCATCCTTTGTAACGAATGTGGTGCTACTTTGATTTCATACGGAAGTCGTTTGAAGCGGTATGATCCTTTGTCCATAGAGAATGATGTAATATTTCTAGACTGTTTTTCTAACTCAATTTGGTGAAAACTGGAAATTAAATTAAGGCAAGAAAAATACTTTGCTCTACCAAGTTGGTCAAGAATGTCATTTATTCTTGCCCAAGGAAGTTTATCAGCAATAAGTTTTTTATTTACTTGCCTGTAGTCAACCACAAACCTCCATCTTTTTCTGATTTTCCTGGTAATGATTTCTTGGAAACCAATAAGATCGGACTGTTATATTCTGATATTGATGGTTCAACTATACCATCTTCAATTAATTTATCTACCTGTCTAATTATTTCTTCTTTTTTTCAATGCGGAATTCTATAATTTTTAATATAAACTGGAGATTCATCTTTTATTCGAAACTTTTGTGTATAAAAGTTATTGCAAAAAATATTTTCTGTTTCCAAAGCAAAAATATCATTGAACTCACTGCATAGATCAGTCAATTCAGATTTTACGAACTTTGGAAAGTTTTTAGATAAGCAGGCAAGTACTTTTTCTTTATGTTTTTCTACGGAGATTTTACTCTCAATAACTTTGTAATCGGAAGGAGATTCGGTTTTTATTTTTGGATTACCGATTGTTGTTATTGATTGATGTTGTTATTTGTAGTGTTATTTATACGCACTAATGGGTTTTTAGTACTAATTATTGTACTTGCTACATAGACTCCAGTTTCAAGTTCTTGATTTGGAATCAAGAGTTCATCTTTGTTACTGTTGACAGGAATAACTCTAATTACTTCTGACCTAGCAGGTACTAAAAAGGTGTTTGGATGTGGAGCATTATTCATTTGTATTGCAACTTTTTCCGGAAAGTTGTTTGGGCGTATAATTAACCACCCTTTATTATGTTGATAATCTAGTACACAATTGTACCTTTTTATAAAGTCTAGACCAAGTATTAAATCACAAGGAATTTGAAAATCTTTATCAACAACTTGTAAATTTACAGGTATTAATATGTTTTCAACCTGCAGATCTGAGTTAACTATATATACTGTGTTAATTTCGCACTGTCCAATACCACTTATTTTTTAGTATATCATTTATCAATGAAGATATTCTGGTCAATACTTGTCTCTTTTATTAAAGAAATATCCGCACCTGTGTCAACAAGAAAGGTTGGTTGTTTATTATTGAAGCTTGATCTTGACGTTATTACACTACTGAGGTTAAGATTGAGAGTAAGTGACTTGTTTGTAGCATTTAGTCTTGGGAATTTAGGGGAATATTTGAGTTTTCCGAACCTTGCCCATGGTTTATGTATCTTACACTGGTCCGGTTACCACGATTATTACCACGATATCGGCCACAGTTCTGAGAGGCATCGCGGCTACGGCCTCTGTAAAATTTATTGT
The DNA here is from genome assembly GCA_955652365.1 of Eristalinus aeneus. Taxonomy (NCBI): domain Eukaryota; kingdom Metazoa; phylum Arthropoda; class Insecta; order Diptera; family Syrphidae; genus Eristalinus; species Eristalinus aeneus. The sequence goes on along the minus strand of OY019130.1, from coordinate 56,588,477 downwards.
TTCGACCATATCCACGGCTTCTACCATGATTCCAAATGTTCTGATAGTTATTCGCATTGTAATTATTTCTGTTAATATACACAATGGAGTGTGACTGGCCGGCTTCAGTGCAACTATTTACAAATTTAGCTACAGCTTCGTTCATATTATTGAATTGGCCAGACTCCATTACTATTTTTATTCTATCGTTTGTAGCGTTCTTTGTTATCGCGCGCACAGCTGTTTGCGTCGAGTAATTCTCAGCTGACTCTGAGGTTAACCCATCAAAAATGTAAGCATTAGTCAAGGATTTAGTCAAATCAAACTTTGTAAATTGTTTGATTGTCCATCGAAATCAGAGAACAATCTCAAAGCTGTGTTCAGGAATTCAATTATTGTTTGTCCCATTTTGAATTGATTTTCATCATCACATTCATTACTGTCGGTAGCCATATTTTCGGAGTCAAGTTCTTGGTCGAGAGCAAGAACAATTTTTAAATGAATTCCTTGTTTGGAGAAAACTTTGTGAAGCTTGCCTCGTAAATTCCAGAAAATGTCTAGGCCTTCCTTTTTGTGCTGTGTTGTTAATCTTCCATAATGTACGTGTAGTACAGTCCTTACCTTATAGTAAGCGTCAATCAACACGACAACATGCTTTTCCACTGTTTCTTTTTTGTTTTTCATTTTTTGTTTAGGCACTTGTACGATTTATTAAAATCGATTGTGTGCTCTTCTACCTTATGTAGAATATCAGACCATTATTCCATTTATATATTGCATATGTTTATACATATGTATTTACTTATACGTATTTACTTATACATATTTACTTATATATATTTACTTTACTTAGTATAAATACATATATAATAGTGCTTTTAACAATTATGTTTGTGTTTTGATAACAATTTTTAATTACCGTTTTGAATGATCTTGGTGTTTCTGGTGGATGATCCTAGGGCGGTGATTTTTTCTGCATGCTATTAGCTATACCAGGGTACATGGTGGTGCTGGCCTTGCACATACTGGATCCGTTGTCGAAAACCAATATAGCTACTTCTTCGTCAAACATGTTGATACCTTTTTTTTTCTTTTTTTTTCATGCGAAAATCAAACAAAATGTTTCTGTTCAAATTTGTTGTTTCACTGTTTTTTTTTTTACTGTTTTCAAATCAAGGATTTCGAATTGTTTGTCGTAAGAATTAAATTGCGGATTGATTCTGAGCTTCACAAACGTTATATGTATATGTTATATATATATAAGTGAGTACGTTCCGGACTGTCTTTTTCTTGCCTCACTTCCACTTCATTTATTACATTGACACTCGGCCTTTCTATTTAAAATGGACTGTTGTTTGCCCATTTTTTTTTCACTCACGAACCGAGTCACACGGGAAATGTTATTTTTTCAAGCTGTCACGGTCGCCATGTAATGTATTTCCGTCAAACCCGTCCGCTTAGTTTGGAGTTCGATCGCCGACTGCACTGTTTTCATTAATACATTTCTACAATCAAGGCTTGTCGAAATGCAAGGTAAGCATAATCGATGAATGCGTGCACACTGCCAAACTCCTGACAATTACTGATAACAATTGTTTTCAAGCGTTCATACAGTGCGACTTAGATTACGTCTGGGAATTGTGGTCAGACGTAATATGACGCATATCAAGTTTGCTACAAGTGTATAGATCTTAGTGGGAAATATTTTAAAAAACAATAAAGCTATTTTCGATGATTAATATTTGTTTTATTTTCTAATTCCGAAATATAAAAGGCAACCCTCGTATATATTTCAGGCATGATATCATCTTTATCTTAGTTGAGAAAAAATTTACCTCCATTTGAATCAGCTAATTAAAAAGCAATATTGTATAAATTGAAAAATCTTATAAAAGAAAAAACAAAAAAACACACTTTTAAAAAAAATCAATATAGCGGTTGAACACATTTTTGAATGAACTCATTTTGACACTGACAACTGAAATAATATAGTTAAAACTACCGTTATCGTTCACAGAATGTACCTCTTGGCGATATTTGTTTACGCATGCTGGCATTGAGTAATAACCTTCATAATTTAAACTCCTTTTCTGAAAATGCCTCCACGTGGTAAGCAAGCATCTTTTGAAGTTAGAAAATTGATCGTTAAATTAAATAGTAAAGAAAACACAGTAAGAGATATTGCTGCAATAGTCGGGAAAAACAAATCCACTGTCCACGAAATAATAACGAGGTACAACAATAAGTGTAGGCAAGGCAAAATACTCAATGAAGGAGAGGAATGGTCAATTTTAAAGAAATACATGTAAAACAGCTGAGGATTGAAAAATTTTGTTAAAAGAAAGGAGTGGAAAAGATGTTAGCTTTAATACCGTCCGAAATACCTTACACAAATCTAATTAAAATGACAAAATCCTTCGCAGTGTCAACAAACAATGAAGGATTAGTTAAGTTGTGATAGAGACACAACATTTTTAAGGTCGGATCAGCCCAGTGGGTAGTGTCAATGCTTTAGACGCGGTCACCCTGCGTTCAAATCCTGACGGTGGGGGGTGAGACCCTCAACGTAAGCAAGCTGCCGGTGAGAAAACAGCTGTAGAGGAGCTCGAAGAATTCCCATACGTCTCCGACGGCGGTGAACGGCATTATGAACTCAGCCACAACAGCTTTGCTTCCTTGGCATCCTCAGACACAGAGGACGAGCTAGAGGACTTTGTCTGCGACCAAACGGCCATTGTCGACGGCTGCAGCGATAAGCAGGGCCTTCGGGAGCTCCGAGCCTATGCTGAGGCAAGAGGGGCGGAAGTCAAAGCTGCTAAGCTTCAGGAGCAGAAGCAGCAGCAGGAGAAGACACAGAAGCAACAGCAACAGGTGCAGCGGAAGAAGCTGCAACAACAGCAGCCCGAGATGCAGGTTCGACAACGGCAACAGAAAGAGCTGCCGCAACTAAAGAAGCAGCAACTGCAACAGAAAAATATGCCGAATACGCAACAAAAACAGAAGCAGCAGCAGGAGCAACAACAGCATCAGAAAAGAGAGAAGGTGCCACCAATTTACCTCAACAAGGCAGACATCATCGGCGTAGCAAAGGTATGTGAACTAGCGGTAGGCTGTAGCTTTAATATAAAACCTTTGGGTGGGGACAGGCACCGAATCCGTTGCCAAAGTATGGGAGTTTTTAATAAGCTGGAAAAATGTCTTGGCATCGCTAAGATGGAATTCTTTTCTTTCACCTTTAAGGGGGAACCTCGGTAAAGGGTGTTCTCCATTCGGTGCTCCGAATGGAGCAACGGCGTAAGCAGGCGGAGATCGTCAGTCTGCTCTCTGAGCTCGACTGTGATGGCCTCAAGTAAGACGGGGTCAAGCCCTTCACCACACCAAGGGCAGAAAAGCAAGATCGGAAATATCAGCTTATCCTAGTTCAGCTGCGCCCAGCAGCAAGCTAGAACGGTTCGTGAGAGAAATTAAAAATGCGTGATGGTATTATACAATGCTGTAACTGCCTAACGTTCGGGCGGCGAAGTGCCTTATGCAGCCTCGTTGCGTAAAGTGCGCCAGGAACCATAAGGTTGCAAGCTGTGGGAGGACGGAGTAGCTAATAAAAGTCAGACTATGTGCGTTCACTGCACAAGCTCGGGGCACACCGCTAGTTACGGCGGGTGCTCCAAGCTCAAAGAGCTCAGAAAAGCAAGATCGGCTGCGCAAAAACAGCGCGTTGAACCACGCTTCAACGGGGTCTCTACTCTCCCCGTGATGCCTCAATTTTCCTACGCCCAAGTGGTGTCAGGACGAGGTAACGCGGGACAAAGGCATACGGTAATTCCTCTGAGCCTACGATCGGTAAAGAAACGAGCTCTACAAATTGGAAGATGACCAAAGCCCAGATTTCCTCCTGATTGCCGAAACTATTCTAATTCAAGAAAAGTTCTGTCGCACATATGTATATATAAAGTAGTAAGGAGAGACCGGCTAAACTCGAAAAATGGTGTTGCGACACTCTTCAATAAAAACAATATTGTTGCGATCGCCTGGAAATCCATCATCAGAAAACATCTGTCAGAAGAGACATAGCCTAGAACAGAGTTGGTAATAAAGAATTTGCTAAAACACGTTTTTTTTAATTCTTCGTGATTTCGTTGAGAGAAGTAGGTCTTTGAGACTTCCAGCTCACTTTTTCCATACAAAAAAGATTAGTGTTTTCTATGGGGGTTATTTCTTGCGTGTTGATTGTTCAGTTGGCTTCTTGAAGTGAGTGTGTGTGATAAGAGTGGCGTGTATTTGGGACGCGGCGTTTGGTAGTGGCGCGCTTATCAGCAATAAGAAGAAGAATGTTTACTGTGAGAATATGTTTTTTGTTTTTTAGGGTGCCATGTGAGATTTAGTAATTAGTGTATTATCTGTAAATTAATTATGGTCTGACAAAAGATCTCTGGCAAGAAAAAAAATGTGCGTTAGCAGACATGTGAATGTTATCATTGTGGTCATCACCCAAGCAAGGGACTAATGTTAGAGTGCAAAATAAGTGATAATGAACCGAAGAAATATATTTTATATAAATACTGTATTTGACTTTGGGTTGGATTTAGTTGTGAAAAGCCGGTGTCAGTATATTAGAGAGGAGCAGTAGCTGTTTAGATTTTTGACGTAAGCTTATTAATATAGATAAGAAAAAAAATAAGGTTAATGCTAAATTTTAGTTATAAAAAGTGAGTGTCCTCGGTTTTTTGTGTCAATCGTTACTTGTTTGCAAGTGAGTGTTCGTTATTCAAAAGAACAGGAAAACAAAAATTGTTGTATTGTAAAGTGTGTAATATGGAGTTTTGTGATAAATCTTCTTTAGAAGAATATTTAAACGTGCAAAAATATTGCAGAAAGAGACAACCTTTTCCAGATTCACAACCATCAACTTCTGCTGCTGCAGTGCATATTCCAAGGAGGAAAATTAAAAAATCATCAGTTTATAAACGATGTATGATTTGTGAGGATGCGTTAATGAAAGTTATTGGAATCAACACAAAAAAAAAATTACCCATAAGGAAAAAGCTAAGAAAGTTATTCGAGCAAATGTTTGTTGTACAGAGAATGCTTTTCAAAATAGAATTAAAACTTTTGAAATATCTAATCAGTATGAGAGTATATTGAACATAGACGCATTGTTTTGAAAAATATATTGATTTGATAATAGAATTGTTAACAAGTGAAGTGATAATTATGAAAGCATTCAGATTTAACACGGAGTTATTTTGTGATTTTGTAAAACATTTAAAAGATGAAGATGATAACATGGAGATAAGTTCAGAGTATGCATACAATCTTACGAGTTGATGAGATATCTGAAGAATTGAATGATATGATTGAAATCATCAAGACGAAGTTAGAGCAATTTCAAGAAAAGGATAGTGGATGGGCTTTGTTATCATTTTTAAGAATTGAGATAAATATCAATAAATATGAACCACTTCGCGGATTATCATATTTTCCATTACCAGCAGAGATTCAGCGTAAATATGCTTGTATAAATGTGAAAAACTATGATGAATATTGTTTTAAATGGGCTATCATATAAGCTTTTGATAGTAAAATTAAAAAAACAATGATAGACCATCAGTGTATAAAGTAGATGATATAAAAAGAGAAACTATAATAGTTAATGATAAAGTGGTTATTTTTTAGCACATGCAATTTCCTCTGAATGTTGAAAATGTTAAAATTTTCGAAGATAACAATCCAAACATTAGTGTAAATGTTTTTGGATATGAAAAAAACAATAAAAAATACCATATAATTGGTCACTACTATCATACACGCAAAGAAAATACAAAACATATTAATTTACTTTTTTGTGACAATTACGATGGGAGTGAAATACATTATGTGTTCATCAAAAACATATCACGATTATTGAGTACTCAAATCACCCATCACTGTATCAACTGTATCTCTGCAACGGTTGTTTACTACGGTTTCCAAACGAATCCAATCTGCAGAATCACAAAAACGAATGTGGTAAAAAGGTTGTGATAATGCCAGAAGGAGGTAACAATGTGTTGGAGTTTAAAAGTCAACGAAAAAAGTTTTCAGTTCCCTTCATTGTGTACGCTGACTTTGACTACATCCTAATTTCTACGAGTTACTGTATACCGAACCCAGATACATCATCATCATCAACAAATGTATAACAACATACACCATGTGCTTTTTCATATTATATTAAGTGTTCATTTGTTGATGAATTAAATAAACATAGATCATTTATTGGTAAGGATTCAGTTTAATAACCATATATAACAATCAATAATAAAAAAAACAAATTCTAGGAGAAAATTCATCAGATGTATTTGTTAAGATGCTTGTTAAAGATTTAACATACCTCCATATGGAAGTTATAAAGAAGCCAAAGCAGACGCTTCCATTGACGGACCTTGAGAATGATTTTAACCGTACATCACCTATATGCAGTATATGTGAAAAAAGTTTTATTTCAACTGATATAAGAGTAAGAGATCATTATCACTTCACCGGTAAATATAGGGGACCTGCACATTCACAGTGCAATTTAGATTTTCGTATACCAATATTTTTTCCAATATTTTTACATAATTTTTCGGGTTTTGATTGCCATTTATTTGTGAAAAATTTAAGTAAAATTCAAGGTGAAATAAAAATAATTCCCTTAAATAAGGAGAACTATATTTCACTCTCCAAACGGGTTGCAGATACCCTTGAAATGAGATTTTTAGATTCTTTTCGATTTCTTCAGTCTAGCATAAGCAGTTTGGTGAACAATTTAACGGAAAATGATTTCATTATAAACAGAAGAGCTTATAAAAATGATGATGACTCATTTAAATTAATACTAAGGAAAGGTGTATTTCCCTAAGATTACCTTGATTCTGGCTTTCTTCCACCAATTTCAAAATTTTATAACGGATGAAGATTGTTCGGAAAACGACTATAAACACTCTGAAAAGTGTGGGAGCATTTCAATTGTAAAACCTTGAAAGATTACATGCTTCTGTATTTAAAGAGTGATGTTTTGCTTTAGGCTGATATTTTTCCGTAAAGTTTGTGTGAAAATATAAGATTTAGATCCGTATTACTACTATACATCACCTGGTTTATCTTGGGATGCAATGCTGAAGGTAACAAATATGAAATTGGAGCTTTTAACAGAAATTGACATGTTTAATTTCTTTAAAAAAGGTATCCGCGGTGGTTTATGTCAGTGTAGTAAGAGATATGCAAAGGCTAATAATAAGTATGTAGATAGATATGATAAAACAAAAAAAAAGTGAATTTCTAATGTATTTAGATGCAAATAATTTATATGTTTGGGCAATGTCACAACCGCTTCTCGATGGAAATTTTCAATGGCAAGATCCTGAGATCTACACAAAAGAATATATATTAAATCTTAATGAAAATAGTTATATTGGTTATATATTTGAAGTTGAAAATACATTAACACCAATAAGTAAAGTTCCCATATTAATAGCTAATCTGAATAATAAGAAAAAGTATGTAATTCACCTCGTGGCCGCCGTGGCGTAGTGGGTAGAGTGCGACGCTCATACGCCGAAGGGTCTAGGTTCGATTCCCAGTTCAACCCCAATTTTTCGAATATTTCACGGCACCACCTCTTTCGAGCTGCTGACAACACTCAACGAGCAATAACTGTCTAAGAAAGCTTCTCAAATTTCGCCGTTCGGAGTCGGCAAAAAACTGTAGGTCCCTTCTACTCGTGAGAGAACAGTAGCGCGCACAACACGAGTAGTTGATGAGCAAGCTAGGCCCTGGTCCCCCTTTGGACTGTAGTGCCAACAATTATTATTATTTCTGTATCGTAAAAATTATTATAATAATAACTGCAATCAAAACAAAAAGAAAAAACCTTCACGATTATTCTGTTAACAAATATTATTGACTGTTGTTTATCCAAATTCAATTGTTCAATAGCGTTTTATTCTGATATAAGTATACATAACCACATTTTCACTTTCATCTTCCATATCAAATTTGATGTTGATAAATTCATCCATTAGACAACCGATCCCATTCTTAATATGAAATTCCGATGACGATTCCTCTAAAGTTGAAAACATATCATTCATTGAATCACTTTGAGGATCAGCTTCGTCATCAGAAATCCGAAAATAGAAATCTTCCCAAAGTTGCTTATCCATTTTTTTAGAATCAACCTGTTTTTGTATAATAAAAATAAATAAGAAACATCTCCAACTAATAAATTATAAAAATAAAAAACACATGAAATGATTTATATATTTATACAATATATTTTATTTCTTTGTTTAGTTTAATAATATACATAATATACATTCAGTCACTTGTTGGTATTTCATTATGACCCCAAGCATATGCATGTATTCCATCACTACATATATACCTCCTGGTATCATTATAACTTAATGTTAACTTATTAATAATTTGTGTATAAAGGTTATGTAACTTACTTCTAAATATATACATTGAATTGTAAAGTATAGTTTTCCTAAATAAACATTTTCGATAGTCTTTTATGTCCAGGCATTGAGTTACAGATTTTTTCACACCCTTTGCTTTTTTACAACTTTACCAGTATATACACTGAAAGAATACATTTTCGCTCGTAAACCAACAAATTCCAACATTTTCTTAGAATTATTTTCATCTTTAAATTTACCAAGAACTTTACCATTCATCTATGGAAAATTGTGTAAATTATCTAAGGGATATTCTGATGTATCAAATCTTTAATTATCGGAATCAATAACATCACTATATAAATCAGAATAAAAATCATCTGTCATTATTGAATAAAAAAATGAATCTGTATCCATATAGTGTAATTTTACTTAGTCTCCATACCTTTTCCGCATATACTTATAATGAAAGTCATACATTAACCATTTTGATAACTCTAGTACAACAAAACCTAAATAAGTCGGTTTATTATACTCTACTTTTCCCTTAATCATTTCAATAGCACACATATCCGCAGTAAATATAGAACAACTATGGTAATTAGGATGTGCAATAAGCTTCCTTGCACTGAAAGAGTTTTTGTTTATATCTCAATTTGTTACTATCTTCACATCCCTTCGCTTCTCTACATTTTCCATAGTTTTACCATAAACACTGTTATTCATTAATTTGAAAAAGTTCTTCTCAAATTGATTCTTAGCAATTTTCCTGTATTCAGTGTTAATTTCTATATATTTATGTAACCAATTCGATTGAGTAAAGGATAATACCCCATGTACTTTAGTAACGGTTAATTCATTCTCAAGGCATTATTTTAAGTTTCTGAGGCGAATTACATACTTTTTCTTATTATTCAGATTAGCTATTAACATGGGAACTTTACCCAACCATATAAATTATTTGCATCTAAATACATTAGAAATTCACTTTTTTTTTATTATTTTTTTTTTATCATAGCTATCTACATACTTATTATTAGCCTTTGCATATCTCTTACTACACTGACATAAACCACCGCGGATGCCTTTTTTAAAGAAATTAAACATGTCAATTTCTGTTAAAAGCTCCAATTTAATATTTGTTACCTTCAGCATTGCATCCCAAGATAAACCAGGTGATGTATAGCAGTAACACGGATCTAAATCGAATATTTTTATACAAACTTTACGGAAATTCTCAAAAACATCAGCCAACAGCAAAATATCACTCTTTAAATACAGAAGCATGTAATCTTTCAAGGTTTTACAATTGAAATGCTCCCACACTTTTACAGCGTGTTTATAGTCGTTTTCCGAACAATCTTCATCCGGTATAGAATTTTGAAATTGGTTTAAGAAAGCCATCTTCTAAACGATCCCATGAATCAAGGTTATCATAGGGAAATACACCTTTCCTTACCATTAATTTAAATGAGTCATCATCATTTTTAAAAGCTATTCTGATTATAATGAAATCATCTTCTGTCATATTGTTCACCAAACTGCTTATGCTAGACTGAAGAAATCGAAAAGAATCTAAAAATTTCATTTCAAAGGTATCTGAAACCCGTTTGGAGAGTGAAATGTAGTTCTCCTTATTTAAGGGAATTATTTTTATGTCACCTTGAATTTTACTTAAACTTTTCACAAATAAATGGCAATCATAACCCGAAAAATTATGTAAAAATATTTGAAAAAATATTGGTATACGAAAATCTAAATTGCACTGTGAATGTGCAGGTCCCCTATATTTACCGGTGAAGTGACAATGATCTCTTACTCTTATATCAGTTGAAATAAAACTTTTTTCACATATACTGCATATAGGTGATGTACGGTTAAAATCATTCTCGAGGTCCGTCAATGGAAGCATCTGCTTCGGCTTCTTTATAACTTCCATATGGAGGTATGTTAAATCTTTAACAAGCATCTCAACAAATACATCTGATAAATTTTCTCCTAGAATTTGTTTTTTTTTTATTATTGATTGTTATATATGGTTATTAAACTGAATCTTTACCAATATATGATCTTTGTTTATTTAATTCATCATCAAATGAACACTTAATATAATATGAAAAAGCACATGGTGTATGTTGTTGTACATTTGTTGATGATGATGATGTATCTGGGTTCTGTATAGAGTAACTCGTAGAAATTAGGAGTCAGCGTACACAGTGAATGGAAATGGAAACTTTTTTCTTTGACTTTTAAACTCCAACACATTGTTACCTCCTTCTGGCATTATCACAAACCTTTTACCACATTCACTTTTGTGATTCTGCAGATTAAATTCGTTTGGAAACCGTAGTAAACAACCGTTGCAGAGATACAGTTTTCCATTGTGATGGGTGATTTGAGTACTCAATAATCGTGATATGTTTTTGATGAACACAATATATTTCACTCCCATCGTAATTGTCACAAAAAAGCAAATTAATATGTTTTGTCTTTTCTTTGCGTGTATGATAGTAGGGATCAATTATATGGTATTTTTTATTGTTTTTTCATATCCAAAAACATTTACGCTAATGTTTTGATTGTTATCTTCGAAAATATTAACATTTTTAACATTCAGAGGAAATTGCATGTTCTGACAACTAACCACTTCATCATTAACTATTATAATTTCACTATCATTGGTTTTTTTAACCTTACTATCAAAAGCTGATATGATAGCCCATTTAAAACAATATTCATCATAGTTTTTCACATTTATACAAGCATTTCTACGCTGAATTTCTGCTGGTAATGGAAAATATGATAATCCGCGAAGTGGTTCATATTTATTGATATTTATCTCAATTCTTAAAAATGATAACAAAGCCCATCCACTATCCTTTTCTTGAAATTGCTCTAACTTCGTCTTGATGATTTCAATCATATCATTCAATTCTTCAGATATTTCATTAACTCGTAAGATTGTATGCATACTCTAAACTTATCTCCATGTTCTTATCTTCATCTTTTAAATGTTTTACAAAATCACAAAATAACTCCGTGTTAAATCTGAATGCTTTCATAATTATCACTTCACTTGTTAACAATTCTATTATCAAATCAATATATTTTTCAAAACAATGCGTCTATGTTCAATATACTCTCATACTGATTAGATATTTCAAAAGTTTTAATTCTATTTTTAAAAGCATTCTCTGTATAACAAACATTTGCTCGAATAACTTTCTTAGCTTTTTCCTTATGGGTAATTTTTTTTGTGTTGATTCCAATAACTTTCATTAACGCATCCTCACAAATCATACATCGTTTATAAACTGATGATTTTTTAATTTTCCTCCTTGGAATATGCACTGCAGCAGCAGAAGTTGATGGTTGTGAATCTGGAAAAGGTTGTCTCTTTCTGCTATATTTTTGCACGTTTAAATATTCTTCTAAAGAAGATTTATCACAAAACTCCATATTACACACTTTACAATACAACAATTTTTGTTTTCCTGTTCTTTTGAATAACGAACACTCACTTGCAAACAAGTAACGATTGACACAAAAAACCGAGGACACTCACTTTTTATAACTAAAATTTTGCATTAACCTTATTTTTTTTCTTATCTATATTAATAAGCTTACATCAAAAATCTAAACAGCTACTGCTCCTCTTTAATATACTGACACCGGCTTTTCACAACTAAATCCAACCCAAAGTCAAATACAGTATTTATATGAAATATATTTCTTCGGTTCATTATCACTTATTTTGCACTCTAAAATTAGTCCTTTGTTTGGGTGATGCCCACAGTTTTTTTTTGGTCATACTGCTTCTGTATTATTGATAAGTGAAACATTCACATGTCTGCTAACACACGTTTTGTTCTTGACAGACCACAATTGGTTCTACAAATATATCAGTGAAACTAACGCTAGGTCAAAGAAACACTTTTAATCATTTCACATGTCCCCTAACACATCTTTTATCAGACCATAATTAATTTACAGATAATACACTAATTACTAAATCTCACATGGCACCCTAAAAAACAAAAAACATATTCTCACAGTAAACGTTCTTCTTCTTAATGCTGATAAGCGCGCCACTACCAAACGCCGCGTCCCAACTACGCGCCACTCTTATCACACACAATCACTTCAAGAAGCCAACTCAACAATCAACACGCATGAAAAAAAAACCCCATAGAAAACACTAATCTTTTTTGTATGGAAAAAGTGAGCTGGAAGTCTCATAAGCCTACTACTACTGTTGAGGACCTCCATAAAATTGTGATATTTCGCAAAATTGGTGTCAGAAGTGGGATTCCTCTCCGATATGGCAGAAGAAGTGTCGGAAATTCTGGGGAAAATCGTCTCGAAATTAAACGTGCTTAGTGCAAGTATGGAGTAACAAGGCAATGCGATTGCACAAATAAAGCAAGAGCAGCAGCGACAAAATGGAAGAACTCTCACGGACAGAGTTTTCCAATGCTCCACGCCAAAGGCTAGCTCTCTCACCAAGAACACGGTGATCCACCCCGACGTTCATGTGGCCGATAAATTCCTTAATCTCATCTCATCGCCACCATCGAATTCAACGACCAGCACCTGTACACTCTTTCCACCACCGTTCGATAGTCATTCCACCTCATGTTGGTGGCCAACGGATGAAATTCCCGCCAAAAGGCGAAAATGTTAGCCACGTTATTGCGTGGAGAAAGTGTTGCAGTATTAGCAAGTTTTGATTCAACGGATAGAGCGGATTATGTCAAGCTGACAGCAGCTTTACAGTTTAGGTTTCTTACGCAAGAAAAACACATAACTCATGCTTATTTTCGTTCAAGGCGACAAAGTGCTAAAGAAGATCTTGGAGCTTTTGGAAGTGATATACAGCGACTTTCTCGGATTGTATTCAACGACTGCCCATCAGATGCTCAGGAACGCATAGTCATTGCAGCTTGTAGATGGCATTTACGATCATCATATCTAAGAGAGCGTAAGACTTGCAGATCTTATAACGTTGATTGAAGCAGTTTCAAAAGCTATCAGCGTTGAAGCTGCCCGTCTTTCTACACTGTGTGTACATCAGTCTAGATCCATCGAAGTTACCAGGGAGAAGTTGACGACCAATCTCCACAACCCATGTCATCGCACCAGGGAAAATTGTAATAGTCTCCATGAAACAGAAAACATTCCCGGGCCTAGAAACAGTCAGGTGTCAGCGGGCAGGGTTCAACGTTGACAGCATCTAGTAAACCCCAGATCCATAACGTCCACTGTGAAACATCTCATAGTGGATTCACCGTTTCCTCGTTGCATAAAACTAAGCTGTTGGTGGATACTGGATCATCCGTAACTATAGTTCATCGTGCCATAGTTCCTCCAACTGTTCATCTTCAACCCGGACCTGCAAACCTGCAAACATTATGCAGTAACACATTTCAAACATGCTGCGTCTTTCCTACACTGCTGCAACTTGGTGGATTTAAGTGCCGAGTAAAAGAGTTGGTAGTTGATTTTTCCCTACCTGCCAATTGTGACGTTATCTTAGGAATAAATGTACTGCAAGCAACAAAAAGCATTTTGGACTTTCCCCCAAATTAGAATCGGTAGTAATAGTATTCTTTTGACATGCGAAGGCGCCACCTCCTCCCACTCTTCTTGTGGTGATAATCCGCCTGAGACTGTGCTCGCCGTGTTTCTGCAAACATTGGATGCCCTCATCATTCCTCCTCGTACGGAGCGATTTATTTCTACGGCGGCTTCATCTTCAGTAGTATCAGAAGGCGTTGTAGTTCCTATTCAGAACAATCTATCAAAAGGAATCATGATCGGAATATCTCTCAGCAAGAATATGGAAGGCATAGTGTTCTCACGTGTGGCAAATTTCGCTGATTTTTCATTGTCTGACAATACTCATGTTGCGTCTTTTGAAGTGGTTGAATGTCTTGAAGCTAATACAGATGAAGGCTATACTTTACCAGAGTATTTGTCTAACCTTCTAGTATGGTCAAAGGAGCATGTGAACTCAACGCAACAGAGGGCTGTCGAAGATCGAAGATCAACACCGAATCGATGTTGGTACTGCAAAACCAAGACCTAATAGGACCTTGCTCTTGGCCATGGGCGTCGCTTATCGTCATGGCAAGGAAGAAAGACGGTTTAACAAGATTTTGCGTTGACTACAGACATTTAAATGCGTTTACTGTAAAATACTATTTCCCCTTGCCACGAATAGACGATACCTTAGATGCAGTGGCCGATTCCATATGGTTCAATACCTTAGATTGCTAGTCAGGCTATTGGCAAGTCGAGCTGCATCCTAGCGATCGAGAAAAAACAGCATCTGTAACCAGAAATGGACTTTGGCAGTTCAAAGTAATGAGTTTTGGTCTGGCTAACGCTCCGGCTATATTTGAACGGCTGATGACACTAGTTTTGAGCGGTTTACCAATGGAAGCCTGTCTTGTGTACCTAGACGATCTTCTGGTTCATGGTAAGACTTTTAAACAAATGCTTACTTATCTCCGTTCTGTTTTCGGTCGCCTCAGAAACTCGGGTTTGAAGTTGAACTCCGCCAATTGCAGCTTATTTCAGAAAGTAGTGAAGTTCCTTGGACATATACTCCGCGAGGAGGGTTTATCCCCAGATCCTTCCAAGATAGATGTCATCCGCAACTGGCCTATCCCTAACAACTTGTCAGAACATCGTAGTTTTGTAGGTCTATGCACTTATTATCGTCAGTTTGTGTCCCAATTCGCCATGATTGCCCAGCCCCTTCATAAATTGACGGAGAAAGATTCTGCGTTTGTGTGGACTGAACAGACTGACGCAGCGTTTGAAAACATGTTTAACTACACACCCTATCCTGAGCCACGTCCAGCATGATGAGAAAAGAATTTGATTACGAGAAGCTGCAGCGAGCCCAGGAAATTGTTGAAGTTTTATCGACGGTACTCAAATGGATAAGAGAAGGTGTTCGTCCTAGTTGGAATTCTGTCTCGCGTGAAGGGGGAAGGATTGAAGGCTTATTGGACTCAGTTTAATGGCCTTGCTTTACAAAATAATGTTTTATGTAAAAAATGGATACCAACAACGTGTCGAGTCCCAGATTGTCTGCTTCCTGTCATACCTAGAGCCCTTCAGACCGAGGACATTCAAATGTACCACGACACGCCCTCCGGTGGCCATTTCGGCTCAAACAAGACTTTCGGGAAGTTGCGATCGAGGGTTTATTAGATTAGTGCACGAAAGGACATCGAAAGACACTGCATAGAGTGTGATGTTTGTGTGGCAAGGCGTGGTCCTCAGAGCAGAACCCAAGCTGAACTGCGGGTATACTTGGTTATTGAGCACTTTCAGCGAGTCGTAGTAGATAAACTAGGCCTCTTGCCCCCTACAGCCCGCGGGAACAAATACGTGCTCGTGGTTATGGATATTTTTTCCAAATGGGTCGAGGTTTTTGCCCTTCGGGACCAAGCCGCCGATATCGTCGCCAAAGTACTTTTGCATGAAGTCTGAAGCCGTTATGGAGTTCCAGTAGAACTTCATTCGGAACTTTGAATCGGAAGTTTTTGAAGTTGTTACGCAAATTACGGCCATACGAACAACACCATTATACCCTCAGTGTGAGGGCTTGTAGAACGCATGAACCGGACAATTATTCACTATCTGGATAATATCACCATTGATAAGCAGAACGACTGGGATGAGCTTCTACCCCCGTTTACAATGGCGTACCATTCGTCTTAGCAAGAATCCATTAAGGAGACACCATATGCGATGCTTTATTTACGTGATATGCGACTCCCACAAGATCTTTCCAGTGAATTTCATGGATATGCCCAGCATTTGCAGGGACAATTGAGGGACATTCACTATAGGGCAAGGAAAGAAATGCGTGGGGAGTTTTAACATAGGAGGAAAGTACGAGTTTGTCCAAAACTGCAGTCTGAATGGGATGGTCCTTATCGAGTCATGGAGGTGATTACCGAAGTGACGATCCGGATCCAAAGGACTCCACGATCCAAAATTACCATAATATCGTGCATGTTAATCATCTAAGCCGTTATCGAGGAACCCAGTTGGATGCGTGGTATAAAGAATGAGGTTGGTGGTTGAGGATACTTCGGCTCAAGGAGGGGAGAGTGTTGCGCGCTGAATGTAACAAGATCCCCTGGAAATCCATCATCTTTTTATCTTTTTCACTCTTTCACATATGTCTACTCTTGGTAAAAGTAATCTGTCAGAAGAGACGTAACCTAGAACGGAATTGGTAATAAAGAATTTGCCAAATATAAAAGTTTTAGTTATTTTTCGTTGTTTGTCCGATTATTTTTTGCGAACAAATAAAAGTTAAATATTCGTTTTGGTTCTATTGTCATGTGTTTTTAACCGCTATGTTGAGTTTTTATTAAAATGTTTGTTTGCTACTAAAGAAGATGTGTCAAAAATAAATATATGAAGAAAACAATAGCCCTTTTAATATATTTTATTAGCTGAATTACTCGCAAAGTTATCATAACCTTTGTCCGATTATGTATACATATGTATATATATATAATAACAAATATTTAAGTATATACAAATATATCAAATATATATAAATATATAATATATATAAATATATAATATATATAAATATATAAATATACATATATATATACATATACAGTACATACATACATAGAATATAGTATATTTGCTAGCTTTATTTTTATTGATAACAAGGCTAAATATATACTGGCCAGCAAAAAAAGGTTTCGCATCAAAAACAAGTATTTAGTAGACGGCTTCAATTTCGAGGAAGGTATAGAGTTTGTCTACTTTGGGGCAACCTTAAACTTGAAACTTGAAACCTTTGTGCAAATCCGGTAAGAAATACCTTTGACAACAACGGTGTACGATGAGCCTTCGACTTTCAAGCATGGGAGACAGAAAAAGATATGACAAGAAAATAGGTATGATAAATTATTAAAATAAATAAATAAAAATCGTTGACTAACTTATCTACTTATTAGTTGGCGTTTAACTATACCGGACAATGACCAGTTTGTGAGTAACTCTGCGACATTCATTATGTATGTCTGCTTATACCAAATTATATGCCGGCATTAAAAAGAACAATATACATATGCAAATATATCAATGCCAAATACGTTCTAAAATAAACATCATAGGGTACATATACTATATACAATAATTATATGTTATGCTTATGTTCTTAATTGTTATACTTTTTTTCTTTAATATATTACCTGAATCCATCAAAAGAAAGATAATATGCGTTCATCTAAAGTTGCACTACGTACAACACCATTGAAGAAGTCACACCTAATTTAAAGAAATATCCATTCCTGTGCAAATGAAAAATAAGAATAATGTATGCATTTTATTATGAAAGGCTGCATTAATATAAAACATTAATTTAACTATAAATTTCTGGATATCAAATTAAAAGGATAAAGAAAATGTAATTCTATATATATTTTGACAGACTTAACGCAGATACTAAATTGAATTTTCTCAACCAACAATTCGGTATAAAACAGTAATGTGGTTGTATATTAGATGTAAAAATAATTTGTACAATGCAAAATGAAAAAGCGGCGTCACACATACTAGAACACTAGAACGTTAGTGGAAGTCGATGAAGTCACCATAAAGTGTATAATTTGTGCTCGTAGAATTAAAAATGAATGACTGCATAAAAATCGTCATCCATTCTCTTGGCTATACTATCTGTGTGCTTCGACACTGATAGTATTCGTTTCTAATTCTGAGGGTGACGAGGCCGCAGTGTGTAACAAAGTAACTTTTGTATTTCAGTAATGAACAAATTGTCCTTAGGGAGAGTTGCCCTTCCGTGGTCATTGACTAAATCTATTTTATAATGAAAAAATAATTTTGAAATAGTTTGTTAATTTGGTATTCAGTGGTTAAATATTATAGGACACCAATCGTTTTGCGAGATATAAAAAATAATATTTAATAATTTGTGAATAATCATACTATCGTTTATTCGTTTTATTTGACTATTTAATTTGATATTGATGGGTATGTATCATCTACATACATAAATAATACTCGTATTTTTATTATCTGATATGTGATAGATAAGATCTTGAGCCAGTGTTATACCGTTTTCATCTTACTGTGTTAATTTAATTGAACATTAATAGAGTTATATATCCGCTAACCTGATAGTGTCTTACCACTAATTTGTTCCCGTGGATAGCTTGCACAACAGCCGTATTGTATGCAGGGTGTTCAGCCGGGAATCAAATCTTTGGAGTGCGATTGTCGTACTACACCCATTACACTTGAAGGTTTTGATTATTTCGTTGTTTAACATTATTTGAGCGGTGAGAATTTAAGAGAATAGGTCCGTCCCAATTGCTCTGAATTGCTCCTGTCTACGAATTTCCCCGAAAAACTACGAAAAAGCTTTTCATTAGCATACTTTTTCGTAGAAGAGAGAGGTTCTCTACTGTGGCAAAGAAATATCAATGGATGGGACTTATTAATATTTAAGTATTCGTCGACTAAAAAAAAATTACTACTCTGGTAACTCGAAGAAGGTGATACAGTGAAAAAAATACAAATGGTTAAGTCTTGGATTCCAACCGAGAACTCTAATCGCGTGAATGTCGCACGGAGTCCGATTTAACTTCTAGTGTTTGCAATGTTATATTTGTACTTATGTCTTAAACTAACAAGTTGTTTGCCCATTATATTAACTTTTTTATTTAAATCTACAATCATTAATATTATTCTTAAATTTACATCAAAAATCATAAATCTTAAGATACGCATTTTAATATAAACAAATTAGGACCCGGAAAATGAGGTTATTTTTTAAGGTTAGTGTTTAAATTGACAGTGACCGCCGTGGTGTAGTGGGTAGAGTGCGACGCTCACACTCCGAAGGGTCTAGGTTCGATTACCGGCTAAACACCTCGAATTTTTTCACGGCACCACCTCCTTTAAGCTGCTAACAAAGCTTCTCAAATTTCGTCGTTCGGAGTCGGCAAAAAACTGTAGGTCCCTTCTACTCGTGAGAGAACAGTAGCGCGCACAACACGAGTAGTTGATGAGCAACCTAAGCCCTGGTCCCCCTGTGAACTGTCGCGCCAGTAGATTGACAGAAAAAAAACAATGGGGCAATGCTGGGGGTTGAAGGGGAGTAAATAGAGAGTAATGCATAAAAAATGTTTTAAAAAATTATTTTAACATGATTTTCTGAACATGATTATGTTTAAAATTTGCATGTCTCAGTGATCGGCTGGAAGAAAGGTAGAGAATATGAAGGGTGTATGCAAATATTTCTTTTACTTCTTTATACTATATTCTTTATGCCATTACACACATACATTATGTATAAAGTCTTATTTTACTGACATATTTTATAGCTTGTATATATTTTATGAATAAGATACGTACTAATGATATATTTTTATATATCAATATTATTACAGAAATAGTGATATAGTTTTATTTTCTAAAGCAAAAACTTATATGAAAAGCTTAAAAGCTTATAAATAGTTTTCTGCATTATTTATTCTCAAAATTATTCTGAGCACTTATTTTCGAATTTCAGAGAATATTTTCCTTACCACTTTCCATTTATGTTTTACCTTAACGCAAATATTATAGGTATTCATACATACTCTTATATGTATGTATATACATACACAAAAAAAGTGAAAAGTAAATGTAATCGAATACAGAAATTCAAGATCAGTGATATTGAATATTCTACGTACTTTGGTCAATTTTGCTCAGTCGATGAAAGCTGTTTAACACTAGAACAATGTTCTAAAATTACTTCGCATTTGGAGAAAAACTAAACGTATTTATTTGTTGACATTATTTGATATGTTTTTAATATTAACACAATTCGTTTATGATATTTCGTATATATGTACTCACCAATACATAATATTAATGTAATTGATTAATATTATATTCGGTTTCATTACTTCTTTTATTTTTCTTTAGGCGCACCTTTCAACACATATAGTTAGTTGAAGGCTTACATCAGTAACGACTAATGCGTCACCAGTAATAAAAACAAATCCGGGAGGTTGAGGACATTTAATTTAATTCTCGGGAGAGGGCCGAGAAACCTTTGGTAGCATTAGTACACTGTCACTGCCATTATACATGGATTTGCCAGCAATGAACGCCAGTCTTCACTCACTTGACCCCATTAATATGAGTCGTAATTCAAATTATGTCCGAACAGCTATTTACTTTTGGAATCTCCCATGGCCAAGAACAGTGGCAGTCTTCATATTTCTTCTTGTAATATTTATAACAGTAGTTGGAAATACTTTAGTAATTTTATCGGTTCTTACTACAAGAAGACTAAGAACTGTTACTAACTGCTTTGTAATGAACTTAGCAATTACAGATTGGTTAGTTGGAACATGCGTAATGCCCCCATCTGTTATATTGTTTATTGTCGGTAAGTAAATTTATAGTATATATTGTGTATAAAGTTAATTTTTCTTTTATATAAGTATGATGTATAAATTTAAACTGATAGTGAAACACATTTAATTTATTAAGGGATAAAATCAATAATATTTGAATTTTACAACTAATATTCTACTCTTTATTGCTTTTCACAACATAAGTTTATGACTTTCATATTTATATGGTTTCGGTTAAATGAAAATATCTGTACACTTCTGTGATATAAAAGCCAAGCGAACCAGCTTATATAAACACAAGGAAACAGGGCATAGGCATCCGCTTTAGGTTCATAATTTCTGAGTAAGTTCGGCTGATTTTTCCAATATAGCGCTCTTTATTTCCTTTTGGTTTTTTAGGTAACATTTTCAAGAAAATATATTGTTACTCATATTTATTCTGAATGTTGCAGTCGGTGTGTAAAACAATTTTTATTCTTATGGATGTTTTGACACATTCGTCCGACAATATTTATACACTTAACTTCGAGAAATAATTTAATTATGGATAACTATTGGGGATGACCCCATATGTATATGTATGTCAACTTGGGTTCTTTAAACGACATATCATGCCAAACAAAATTGAGAACCTTTCGTTTAGAAGAAGCTTTGAAGAGCAGGACTGCTTTGAATATACATTTGTAAACCTTTTAAAGGATTGAGATTTATTGGATGTCAGAGCATTGGGAATTGTGTCTTATATTTGAGTTCGTAGTTTACATAAGTAACATTAGACAGCCACATGATATACAAGTAATAAGGGACATATTTGAATTGCTTGCATCAAATACTCGTAAATATATCATATTCTAGTGTTATAACCATATGCTCAGATTTTTTATACCCTTTTTTGAGAAAAACAAAAATCGAATTTTACTAATTCCATAGATTTGATACGAAATGGGTTTTGATTTTTGAAAATATTTATAATATTGGTTAGATATTGTTTCATTTGTGTGCACAGCATATGATATGTGCTGATATATAATATAATATTATTATTTATCACGCATAAAAAACTTTTTGTTTGTTATTCGAGTTAAGTTTTCTGTAACTGTTTTTCCACTTTATACTAATTATTATTGAGAAAGTAAAAACATTTTATTCAAAGTATTTCCCATTGTTTTTTACACATTTTCACCACCTTTTTGGCAATTTGTGAATACCACGCCACTAACATTGTTCGTCTTTTAAAGCAAACCAATCAGACACCCAATTTTCGATCTCCTCGAAGTAATCGAAGTGCTACTCCTACAATGCGTGTCCCATCGATGAAAACAAATGGTAGTCGGAAGGAGACAAGTCTGGTGAATTCGGCGGGTGGGGTAGCTGCTCCCAGCCAAGTGTTTTGATTGTATCCTGAACCGGTTTTGCTTTGTGTGCAGGTGCATTGTCATGGAGCAAAATTACCTTGCCGTGTCTTCTTGCCCATTCTGGTAGTTTCTCGATCAATGCATGGTTCAAATTGATCATTTCTTGTCGGTAACGATCAGTATTAACGGTCTTACCATATTTTAGGGGCTTGTGATACAGCACACCTTTCTGGTCACACCAAACACACAGCATTGTCTTCTTGCCGAATCGATCTGGTTTTGCAGTCGATGTTGATGGTTGTTCCAGATTAACTCCAGAATTTTTCCGTTAAGGATTCTTAAAATTAATCAATTTTTTACCGCCAGTAACAATCCGATGCAAAACCGATTTTCTTTCGTGTCCTTGAAGCAAAATTTCACAAGTGTTTCATGTGGCACCCTTTTTCCACACTTTGGGATCTTTCCCCTAGCCTTTAAACGTTTATAAATTGTTTGTTGTGCAACATTCAACATTGATGCTATTTGCTTTTGACTCAAAGTGCCATCTCCATCCAATATCGCTTGCGATTCGTCGTCTTCAAACTTTTCTGGTGGTCTTCCACGTTCTTTATTTCTCACATCAAAATCATTATTTCTGAACCGTTGGAACCATCTTTTGCATGTTGCTTCTGATAGAGCATGATCACCATATGCCTCGACAAGCAATCGATGCGACTCTGCAGCACCTTTCTTCAAATGAAAACAAAAAATTAATGCTTTCCGCAAATCATTACTTTCTGGTACAAAATTCGACATTTTTAACAAGATGAAAATATGATGTTGTCTGTTCAATGACTTGCCGTATACTAAATATTTTTCATAGATATCATAGCAAACAAACAAAAAAAAAAAAAAAAAAATAAGGGCTCGTTCACAACAAATGTTCTCTGTCGATTCAGTTGTATCTTGACGCTCACTTCATATACCTGGTACGTCAAAATATAAATAACTCGAAATATATTTTTTGTAAGAAATCATTAATTAAAAAGCTTTTTACAGAAATTAAAATGTTTAGTCTTAAATTAATTGGTACTGATAAAAACTGCTATACACAATAGTTTTTATTAACTCGGTGGTTCCATTTTGACTACATGAATTTAATTTTATATCTCCTAAATCTGTATAGAATCTGCGGAAGTACGCGTAAGAATTTGCCGAAAATATTTGTCTTTCATTAACTTTACCTGGCAGTTCTATATCTCTCACGAAAATGGTCGATCACATCCTATAATTGTGAACTTTCATACGTACGTAGCTATGTAAGTTTCTAGGGAAGTATTAAGACTTATCGCTACCTGGACAATCAGAGTCATGAATATTTTAATGTTATTTACTTCTCAGAGTTTTTAAGCAGCAAAAAAATATTGGAAAGCATTACATTAGAATACAATAACCATTTGTGCATCCTTTAAGAAACTACAGCCAAATACCACATTACGAGGGTTGCCTTTTATATATCGGGATTAGAGAGCAAAAACAAATATTTATCATCGAAAATAGCTTTATTGCTTTTCAAAATATTCCCACTTAAGGTCCATACACTTTTGCATGCGTTTGAACCAATTGTCGAAGCACTTTTGCCACTCTGAACGCACCAACCGCTTTTTCAGGTGTCGAAAAACGTCGACCTCTCATTTTATTTTTTAAGGTACGGGAATAAAAAGAAGGCATTCTGTGCCAAGTCAGGACTATACGGCGGATGATTCATCAAATCGATGTTTTGAGTGCTCAAAAATGCAGTTGCTTGAGCCGATGTGTGAGAGCTCGCATTGTCGTGGTGAAGAATGATACGTCTTCGGCGGTTGGTTTTCATGATTTCTTGGAAGACAACTGGCAAACAAATGGTTGTGTATCTCTCAGAATTGACTATTCTGCGTTGTTCTAGTGGTACGGTTGCAACGTGTCCAGTTTTTTCCGAAAAAACAGCCGACCATTTGCATGGAAGTACTTCGTGCGCGAGCAACTTTTGTTATATTTGGTTCAATTTGAAACACCCATATAGTCGACTTCTGCTTACTTTCGGGATCATACGCGTAAATGCACAATTCATCACATGTCACGATGTAGACATGTTTCGAAGCCCCGCGATCGTATTTTTGGAGCATTTCTTTCCACCAATCGACACGAGCCATTTTTTGAGCGATTGACAAATTGTGTGAGATCCAGGGGGAACAAATTTTTTTGACGGTCAAATGTTCATGCAATATTGAATGTATACTGGTTCCACTAACGCCTAAGGTTATTTCAATCTCACAATAGGCCACATGACAATCATGCAATATCAGTTGGCACATAGCATCAATTTTTTCCGGAATAACAACAGATTTTGGACGACCTTCACGAAATTCGTCTTAGAGTGAACTACAACCTCGGTTGAAATCATCATACCATCGTTAAACACTGATGATTGATGGAGCGTCATCGCCAATAATTAAATTAAGTTCATCGATGCACTATTGTTGAGTTAATCCACGTCGAAAGTTGTAAAAAAAAATCGCATGAAAATTTTCACGATTTAAAAAATTTTACTAAGTTACTGTAAACAACACAAATAGGGCTCGCATTTCAAAACGTTCTGAGTACGTATAACCTCAAAAATGACAAACTTTACGATAGAGCTGGCAGTTACCAGATTGCAACACTAGTTCTGCCCAATCCCAAAATATAAAAGGGAAACCTTCGTATCTTGTTCTTCTGAATTTACTTCCGGCTTCTGCAGCACCATACCAACTTTGTTGATGAAATCTCTTTCTAGTATAGTTTCAAGGAGAAATTTTAAACTACAAGAATTTAAAAAACTGTTTAATAAATTTTCATAATAAATACATGCTTCATGTTGTCGTTGTTCGGGATCTTAGGGTTGTTGTTTGATTGAACGGTATGAACTGATCTTTTGTTACAGTCTCTTGCGATATGGCCTGGTATACCAAGTTTAAAACACTTGAATACTTTCTAATTTACGTGCGCACTATGTTGCTGACGAGGTTTGGCTTCAGTTGAGTTGGTTGCTGTACTACTTTTTTTTAATGGAAATTGATTGGGTTGACACAATCCTAATAATTTATGGCGTAAATTTACTATCGTGACAATTGCTTTGAATTTTTCGTACTTTTTTAACGCATGTTATTTGCACTGTACAATAAGCTTTTGTTAGACTCACTGTCGAAAATTCCTTCAATAATAAGCTCCATGAGGTCTACTTCTTCTTCGTTATGCGAAGTAATCAACTGCATAGCCAGTACGTACGAGCTGCCAAGGCTATCCTCGTTAGTGCACAGGTCAAGTTGACATACAGGCTCCACGCGGCGCCTCTGGATAGCCACTACAACACCCAATGTATAGTGAACCAATGTATGCAGCGAGTCCTTCTGCCCGAGGGTTAAAATAACGGGCCAGGACTACCAGTCTGTGGGTTGTGCGTGAGGTTAACTTCCACGTAAAAATAATATAGTACAGAAAACCCGATATGCCTCGGATAAGGACGGATTAACTGTTGACGACCCCAGTTTTAAGGACAACGACATTCGGTTTTGCACGTGGAATGTGAGGTCCCTTAACAGGCCATGTGCAGCCGAACAACTTGTGAAGGCCCTTGATTACTACAAGGCAGACATAACCGTCATCCAGGAAGTGCGATAGGATGGGCCTGGCATAAAGTCGATGAAGAACTGCGGTATCTACAACAGCAATTGCTATAGAGAGAGAGGGCAGCGCTTATTCGGATGCGGATTTGCTGTTCAAGGCAGACTTAGGCAAAAAGCCTTGAGCTACGACCCCGTCAGCAAACGTCTCATGACAATCCGCATCAAGGCTCAATTCGGAAACATCAGCCTAATTTGCGCTCACGCCCTGACAGAGGAGAAGGATGACAACATCAAGGATGACATCTATGATCCCAGGATCGTTCTAGGAGATTACAACGCTCAGCTGGAAAAGGAGGACATCTTTGCTGGAGTCATGGGTAAACACAGCCTGCACGACAACACATCCGGAAACGGACTCAGGCTTTTGGACTTCGCCTCGGAGGGGAACCTCTCTATGACAATGGACATCTGGACATTCACAAAGGGACCTGGCAATCTTATGATCAATCAACCGTCACCCAGAATGATCACGTTGCGATCGACGTCAGACACTCATCCAGTATTTTCGATGTCCGAAC
Source organism: Eristalinus aeneus (assembly GCA_955652365.1). NCBI lineage: Eukaryota > Metazoa > Arthropoda > Insecta > Diptera > Syrphidae > Eristalinus > Eristalinus aeneus. The sequence goes on along the minus strand of OY019130.1, from coordinate 56,562,100 downwards.
CTTCCGAGGTGCACACACCGACTCGAATCATCACCTTGTTGTAGCCAAGGTAAGAATCCGGATATCGAGAGAGCAACGGAGTCGAAATAGACCAAAAGGGTTTGACGTCGAAAAGTTACAATCGCAGCCGATTGCTGGGAACTTCGCCGACCGAGTCTCCCTTAAACTCGCTCACAGTTCGACGCCATCTGCACTAAGCTTAGAAGAAGACGCGAAACGTAGCTGCCACTGATGTGCTGGGCGTCTGAAACCGTTTGTCCATTAGCTGATAGGTCCCTATCAGTGTGGTTTCAGGCCAGGGAAGTCCACAATAGACCAGATCTTCACATTACGGCAGATCCTGGAAAAGACCCAAGAAATGCAAATTGATACTCACCACCTATTCGACTATTTCAAGGCTGCTTATGACAGTGTCCATAGAGACGAGCTATACAGTGCCATGTCTAGTTTTGGCATTCCTACCAAATTCGTAAGATTGTGTAGGATGACGATGGAGAACTCTCCCTGCTCCGGCAAGGTCGGTACCGAACTCACCGAGACCTTCAATGTCAAAAAAGGTTTTAGACAAGGCGACGCACTGTCATGTGACTTTTTTAACATCAGCTCGAGCTGCAAAGAGGATATCAGGTTGAGAGAAATAAGCCTACGGACTTTCAAAGCCAACCCTTCTGAGGAAATCCGGAAGAAATTCAAAAGGGTCCAAAACGATTGCAATGTATTAATAAGACGTGTTAAATTCTTAAATGATCAAAATTTAAGGTAAAAAATGCTGCAATGTCCCAAGGGCAGTAAAAGGTTTTAGTTATTCATAGAAAACGTAACAAATTCTGCCTCGTCTTCAATTGCAACGCTCATTTGCAATGACATTCCATCTGTCAGCTCTTTTTTCTTCTACGCTGGCAAAACCACTGCGTAAGCTTTTCCATCAGTACCGCTCATTAGGGCTTTTTCCAAGTACGTGGAAAACAGCATTTGTCCATCCCGTCCCTAAAACAGCGAACCATCTCCCCCACCTCCTACCGACCCATAGTACTTACAAGCCTACTGTCCAAGGTCATAAAAACGCTGATAAGTCGTCAGCTTACCACACATCTTAAATCTCGGAAGCTTCTTGATGACCGGCGATATGGCTTTCACAGCAACAGGTCCACTGTTGATTTAATGGTTTATCTCACTAAAAAATGGAAACGATCTTTACATAATGTAGGAGAAAGCGGGATCGTTACACTTGATATTTCAAAAGCAGTTGACAGAGTCTGGCATCAGGCTCTCTTGCCGAAAATGCGTACTTTTGGCGTCGATGTATCTCTTCTTCAATGGATTAGAAATTATGTTTCGAGCCGTTCAATCCAAATTGTATTGGATGAGTTCAAGTCCGATATTCACCATATTAATGCTGGTGTTCCCCATAGTTCCGTTTCTGTTTCGATCTCGACAGCAAAATTGATTGGGGTAAAAAGAATAGAGTGGAATCTAATGCTTCCCAAACTCAATGCTGTCTACTGTCACTCAAGTGTTCTCAAAACAACCTACCATTATCTATTAATGGCTCTGCATTGTTGAAACTGAACGACTTTCCATCCTCGGTACGTGTATCAACTCAACACTAAGTTGGAACGATCACATATTCGAGATCGCCAAAAATGCAGTGAAATGTCTAAATTTCTTAAAACGATGCAAGAAATATATCACCCCTTCTGACCTGGTAACAATATATAAGGCGTACATCCGCCCAAGGCTTGAGTACAACTTGAGTACACCTATAAGATAGAATCCAACAGCGAGCGATAAAACTTATTGGTGATAATAATGCTGCGAAGTCAATCGACTCGCTTGAACATCGACGTAACGCTGTGTCTCTGTCACTATTTTTTCGCTATTTCAAGAGAAAATGCTCTAGCGAGTTAGCCAGCTGCATTCCTCCTCTTCAAGAATTCACCCGTAATGCTCGCTTCGCTAGGAATGCACACCCGTTCTTCGGACGGAAAGTTAAGTTTAGAGACTCGTTCTTCAGCCGCACCAAGGAATATGGAATGCTCTTCCCAGCTCCCCCCCTCCCCCTATTACAATCCACTGGCATTTAAAACCAAGGTGAGTCGGTACTTCCTTTCCCTCTCGTCCTCTTTACCATCGGCGTGTGCTGTGACTTAATTCTATTCATTTAAGGATATAAACAATCCCCTTAGTGCGCACCAATAATAACCAAAAAAAAACAAAACAAATATGACTTCTTTAACAACATCCTCGAGAAGATCGTACGTAACTCACAAGTCAACATCAGAGGCACGATTTTCCAGAAGTCAGTTCAATTGCTACCTCACGCTGATGACATTGACGTGGTTGGACGAACACAGCGGTCCGTCAATGAGGCGTTTGCTGGCATTGAAGCGGAAGCGGCTGAAATGGGTCTGGCGGTAAATGAGAGCAAAACTAGGTATATGCTGTCGTCAAGGAAGGACACACAACATCGACGTTTCGGACAGAGCATCACACTAGGCAGCAGAAACTTCCAAGTAGTCAACGACTTTGTCTGCTTCGGCTCCGCGGCAAACAGGGACAACTACATCAGTCCGAAATCGAACGCAGAATCACTCTTGCCAATCGCTGTTTCTTTGGGCTCAAAACAGCGTTGCGATTGCTCCTCAAACTGCGAGATCCACCTGGTGACTGGATACTCGTAGTTGTCGTCACTTGTAAACGGGACCAGCATATCTTAAAAATCTTTGAAATTTTGGAAAGTACCTTACTTTTTCCTCCAACTATAGCTCTTAGCTTTTGTTTGAGAAGAGCTATCTCCTCTTTCTTCTTACAGATCGCTCGCAATCTTTTCAACTCTTCATTAAAATTATCATGTTCGTCTTCTTCTATGTTTTTTGTTTTTTTGAAAGTGCCTACGAAGTCAGTTTTTGTTGTACATTATCCATATGGATATTTGTGAATAACCTAATTAGGAGGTGCAAAATATTTCACTTTGTTTATTAATGACTTTACCAAGAAAATATTTGTCTATTTCCATAAAGCGAAATCAGATGTTTAAGATGCGTTAAAAAAATTGCAAGCAGAAGTTTAAGGTTAAACTACTTCTAAAATCAAATGACTTCGGAGACATTTGATTTTAGAAGAAGTTTAATATAAAGAGACAGTTGATAAAGAGACAGTTGATAGTGGAATACACTCCGCTATAAAATGGTGTTGCTGAAAGGGCAAACCGAACCTTAATTGAGATGGCCAGTTGTCTTCTTCTCAGTACTGATTTACCACACTTATTATGGACAGAAGCAGTACACACCGCTGTATACTTACGAAATCAGTTTTCAACCAATTTACTTGATTCTTTCACTCCATATTAAGTCTGATACCGGCGAAAGCCAATCGTTGGGCACCTTCGCGTTTTCGGCATGACGTACCGGTTAGATAAAAAACCTGGAAAGGCGGAATTTCAAGCCAAAGGTGTAGAATATATTATGGTTGGCTACTTCAGTGATTGAAAAGCATACAGAATATATGGCCCTGAAAACTAAAAATGTTTTAAAGAGTCATGATATTAAATTTTTTGAACATGTAGACAATGCTAGCATATTAGCATGAGGACAATGATCTTTGGTTTGAGGGGTTTTGTGAAGATATAAACAGTGTGACTATTGATGGACTAGTGATGGAGTTGTGTCAAAGGACGATGATTGTGATGAGGATTGCATAGGTAATAAATGTTCAAATGACGTAGTACAATTAAGAGGTCTATGACCTCAACTAAATAAAGTAAATTACAACTAATTCTTTAAAGAAACAAAGGTGTGTGAAAGCCGCGCAATAAGGATACAGGAAAATGGTTAGAAGAAATTAACGATTCCATTCAATTCAGTAACACTTGGGAATTAGTCGAGTAGCCCCCGAATTGTCATGTAATTAAATGTAAGTGGGTATTTACAATTAGACAAGGCGACGCGCTGTCATGCGACTTCTTTAACATCATCCTTGAGGGGATCGTGCGGAACTCACACGTCAACACCAGAGGCACGATCTTCCACAAGTCCGTTCAATTGCTAGCTTATGCGGATGACATTGACGTGATCGGCCGAACTCAGCGAGCCGTCAATGAGGCGTTTGCTAGCATTGAAACGGAAGCGGCTAAAGTGGGACTGGTGGTAAACGAGGGCAAAACGAAGTATATGCTGTCATCGAAGAAGGACGCAGAACATCGACGTCTCGGACAGAACGTCACTATGGGCAGCAGACACTTCGAGGTAGTGAAGGACTTCGTCTATCTCGGCTCCGCGGTGAATAGGGACAACAACATCAGTACCGAAATCAAGCGCAGAATCACTCTTGCCAATCGCTGTTTCTTTGGGCTCAAGAGGCAATTGAGTAATAAAGCCCTCTCCCGAACGACCAAAGTGACTTTGTACAACACCTTGATCATCCCAGTCCTCCTCTACGGCGCAGAAACCTGGACGCTACTAAAAGCGGATGAGGAAGCCATTGGTCTCTTCGAGAGAAAAGTTCTGCGTGCGATTTTTGGTCCTGTTTGCGTTGATGGCATCTGGAGGAGAAGATTCAACCACGAACTGTATGGGCTGTACGGCGGCATGAGCCTAGTCAAGCGTCTACGGATACAACGCTTAAGGTGGCTAGGCCATGTAGAGCGCATGGACAGCACTGCTCCGGCCCGAAGAGTCTTCGAATCCGAACCACAGGGACAACGCAACAGAGGGCGTCCTAGACTGAGATGGCGCACACAAGTGGAAAAGGACCTCAACCATCTTGGAGTGCGCAATTGGAGACAGCTAGCAAGAGATCGTGCTAGCTGGAGAGGCATGTTGGTTGAGGCCCAGGTCCACCCCGGACTGTAGCGCCATCCGAAGAAGAAGAAGGGTATTTACAATAAAACGCTATAAAGCAAGTCTTGTCGCAAAGGGTTACAGCCAACGGTTCAGTTTGGATTTCCCTTTATTTTGTTGATATGATCTGGAAGTTTCACCATACTGACGCTTCTTCAGCCTATTTAAATGGTCAGAATAAAAGAGGAGATCTACTTGGAACAATCAGAAGGGAATGAAAACAATCAATATGATAAAGAGGTTTGTAGGCTGAAGAAAACAATTTACGAGTAAATGCAAGTCGGCCGTGAATGAACAGTAAACTGGACAAAGTCCTAATAACAAACGACACGTGCGTCTATATAAACAACAAAAAGGGTTGTCAAGTGGTCATGCACACGTCGACGATCTTATTACACTCGTAGCATGATCTAAGAAAAGCAACATAACTAATATAAACCATGCAATTAATTTTGTCTTTCGATATCATCGATTAAGGTCCAATAGACTGTTCCTTAGGCATAGGATGCTGTATAGAATGTTCTTAAGAAAATTCCAGATAATTCCAAATACAAAAATAGTTTACAAAGCAAAACTATTCTCTTATTAGATACTTGATTAACCTGGCAGTTACAACAGGAATTATATACAGAATGCAGTGAGGAGTTTAATTTAATGTTAGACCTCACCAGAAACATACGGCTGCCGCTAAGCATCTTCTGAGATATCTTGCTAGCACAAAAGATTTAAAACTTTTATTTAGAACGACTGGGGTCCGCGGATGGTGATGGGGCCAATTGTATAAACGATCGTTTATATTGGGTATATACTCCTATTAGGAGGGCAGCTGTTTCAAGGGAGTCTCGAAAGCAGTAGACGGCGGGACTCCACTCACGCAGAGCTGAATACATGATTAAAAATTCAGTTTTTCCTTCTAGTTAAAAAATATTGAAATTAAAACTTTTAACTTGAACTTTATTGAACTTTATTAGAGAAGTTTTTAATAAGTTTTTGATATCATTAAATTTTGTTCCGACTACTGTAATGATTGCTTATGTACTTAGGAAAATTTTACTAACACATCACTCAATAAGTCCTAAGACTGTAGGAACTGTATTGTTACTTAGTCATGGGGTAGTGTCGGTCCCCTTGCAGGCTGCCTAGCAGCTAGTCAGACGATGGTTTTAAGTACGTGAAGTTTACGTTGTGCTAGTACTGGTAACACATTGAACATCTTGAACTCCTCATTAAACAGAAAATAAGTAATTTCGATGAATATGTTCTTATCTGTTACTCTTCCCTTCAAATGTAGATCTTTGTACAGTAGAAAGAAGGATTCAGGATGTCGTTCTCCCAGTATCATAAATGTTTAAGGGATATTGTCGTGTATTCGCGTTAACTCGTTTTTCAATTGTTTCTCCTGATGTTTTGACATAATAATGTGCAATAAGATGTTTTGAAAGTTCTGATAGTTAAACACAATAAACACTGCATTTATGGCAGTGGAGGTACATATTCTACATATTCTACTTAGGGATTTGAGTTGCCTCTAGTTTGAATCTCTATCACCTTTGAAGATGTGGATCGCTGAGTCGATGATGGAAGTTTTAGTTATGTAATTTTCGTTGGTTTTCAGTAAATCGTTGATTAAGTGTTTGCATGCAGTAACACGCCATTGTTCAGTTCTGTATGTTGCAATTGCTGATCCAACTGTGCTAAAGTATCGTGGCGCAACATCATAATGATATCTGATTCATAACCCGCACAAATCTCCTTCATACGTCTGACGCATTCCTTGAACGTGTAATATTCGGACCAATAATTTGTCAGATTAAAGACCATAAATGGAAGACCGACGTCCTCAAAATATATGTTAGGATATGTTTGGAATAGGTTGACTTGAACTTCAATATTTTAAAGAGACTTTATTTTAGTGATAGATGTAATTACTATGCATTTCCACAGAAGAAGGTTGGTTCTTGCCAATTTCATGGAGTTTGCGGACTTTCTTCTGCCTTGGTTGTCATCATGTATACGCTCCTAACTTGTTCAATTGTTGATTGAATAATCTACAATCGCAGTATGTGTTTCAACGCATGTTTTTGCTTTATCTTAAAGAGGTCTCGGGACTCGGGTTGATAGGTAATGGAAATAGCCTCGCAATTGGTCTCTTGTAGTGAGTGCCATTACTAAACACCTGAACACACTTAAACATCCTTTCCCGGGTGTACCTGTGCCATTTCGGTAATCGGTAATGGGAGTCGTTCAGCCTTCATAAGCACAATGTTTCGGATAACTATGTGTGCTCCCTTCTTTTTCCACTTTGAGCGCTGCTGAAGTTGTGACAAGTAATCGGTTGATCGAGTCATCGAGGAATCATAATTTCATTTTTGAATCTACATCTATTGTCACCTATAACTACGTGTTTGGTCAATTATTAGTTCAGTCAATGCGTTGAGAGCAGATCCAACCAGAATATGAACCGGGGCTAGTATTAGACAGTGCTCAATACCTTTCTGATTGCAATAAGAGGACGAAAGTTGAGATAGGACTCTACTCGAGAAATGCTGATAACTCTGCAAAGGTTGGGGTAGTCTCCAGCAGGTGTGGACCAGCAGGGGGAATAAAATACCATGTTATTCCTTCCATTACCATTTTCTCCGTTACTGTATTTCCGACTGTGCAGAAACATGCTTTATTAGGTTTTGTATTTCTTTATTGGCACCAACAACTGTCGTACTACAGTCCGTATAGAAATATGAGTATATACCTCTTGTTGATGTAAGTCTTCAAACCGTAGCGTGAAACGCTTTCGATGTAAGGTCGCTAACTGGTTCTATATGAATAGCATTAGTAAATAAGCAGCAATGTAGCCCTATGTGGTACGATTTCCCATCCTTTGGATACAAGTATTGAATCAGCACAGCATATCCCGGAGTGCGTAAATGGCCTCGAAGGTGCGATTCCTGTATTTCTAAGGATATGTTATGCGATCGGATACCTGTGTTAATCGTCGGTGGCTAATTGGTGAAGTGTTCTTACCGCTAGGTATGAGACAGATACAGTTCTGGACGTCACAGTGGCGAGTTTCTTAGAATTGGATCTAGATTTCAGTGCATTTTTATTTCTTTCAATTCAATTCTTTTTATGGTACACAAAAATACTTAAAACTAGTCTACCAGTATAATCTACTGATCTTAATTCTAACTAACTGATTTGTGTAAGTACTCTAAGCTAATCTAAAATTTTTGTTTTATGCCTTTCGGCTTCTTATGTTTCTTACAATGAAGTACTTACACTTATATACATTTTTGTTCGAATTTCTTCAAGAAAATTATAAAAAACTTGGGTTTCATTTTTCTTTGTTGTAAAAATAACTTTAAATAGTAGGTAACCCAAAATCATTCTTGAAAATATACTCAAACTTAAGCTTTTGCCCATATACAATTACATAAGCCTACAATTTTACTTTTAAATAATTTAATTATTAACAGTAAACTTAGCTATATCTATACAATTAAGTCGCACCAATTTATGGTACATTTCATTAGGGTAGTAAGCACCAGAATTAGTTGAAGTCACGTCTCGAGCAGTGTGACACCGAGTCGACTTAATAATAGAACAATTTATACTTTATAAGGTATAGAACCTCGTTGGGGTAGAATTTCTTGTAATCAGATTCTGGTGTTCGATATAAACGAAGACAGGCCAACCATATACCATAATTGCCTGGATAAGGGCAAAATAGTAGATTACCTTCAATCTGGTTAAGTTCAAGTTAGCTGCTGCATAACAGCCCTTTTGCCATAAAGAAGATTTTTTTTTAGCCCTGGTCAGAGCTGCATATAGATGGATACCACCATATAGATACTGGTAAAACCAGATGCCTAGATATATTGCTGCTCCCATATAACCAGATGCTTGATTCTACCATCGACTGCGAAAAACTGGTTCGCTTGAAGCAGGCGATCGACCAGAAGCGTCCAGAATTTGCCAACAGGAAGGGTGTAGTGTTCCATCAGGACAACACCAGACTACACACTTCGTTGATGACTCGTCAGAAGCTACGGGAGCTCGGATGGGAGGTTTTATCGCATCCACCCTATAGCCCAGATATAGCACCAAGCGATTACCACCTGTTCCTGTCTATGGCGAACGCCCTTGGTGTAAAGTTGAACTCAAAAGAGGCTTGTGAAAAGTGGCTGTCCGAGTTCTTCGCAAATAATGAGGGGGGCTTCTTCGAGGGGGGTATTATGACGTCTAGATGGAAACAGATTACCGAACAAAACGGCGCATATTTGAACAAATTCCGATCACTGTAACACTTTTTATGAAGCACTGAATGAAGAGCAAAAAGGCAAAACGGATATTTGACAACCTTTATTATGGGAAAGCATTTCGCAAACTATTCCAACATTAAATACTCCTAGGACGACATTTATTCAAAGAACCTGATAGAACTCGCCCACAGAACAGAAAAGGTTCTCAAAATCATCGAGGATTGAACCTCAATAAATCCAAATACAAATTTAAGCAGACTTCTGTAAAATTCCTCGGACATATTATGAGCGGTGGAAAAGAGAATAAGGATGTTACTTTAAACATTTAATCCGGAAGTTGTCTACTTACCTAGGAGCAAAATTCTTTTAGCAGACCTCCTCAGCCGTGACTGCGAAAATCGGGACATCAAAGACAACAACCTTTCTGAACACGACAATACCCTCTAAATCCTAACATTGTAAATCTCCGAGAAAGAATTCAATAAAATGAGAAAATCAACTGCAGAGGATCTAGTTTCCGCTTTCCACGTTCACCAACGTAGCAACATTAAGCTAAATATATGAACAAAGAAATCCTGAAACATATATTTGACATCCGAGCTTTACATCTCTTCAGTTCTCACGGCGACGACTTTATTATGTTCATCGATAGTGTAGAAGAATATTCGAAAAAATAGTAGTGAGAAACAGTGTCATCACACGTGTGTTACACCTTTCAAATTCTATTCATTAACATCCGTGTAAAAGATATTTAACTCTTAGAACTCTCATGATCGGCTAATCTTCCCGGTAGCATAATCTATAGATTAGGCTATGCTATATACATCGCCCACAACTCATGTGCACATCTCTCTTTTACAATTAACTGTCACATAACTAAGTACTTGTTGTTTACTTATTGTTCGTCCAAAGTTCGCCCACCCATCCCCCACAGTTTTCAGAAGTGGGACTTAACCGTGCGCTATTCCAGTTTCTATTTGCTATTTGTCGACGTGCTATTTTGAATGTGATTTTAGTTTGTGATATTAGAAATTCTTGAATAATTATGTCAGAAGTGTTTAACCAGTTCATGCAAAAGGCAAATGTGCTTACATTAAGGAATGTTTTGCAGTCATTAAAGTTAAGAACTTATAGAACTAAGGCAAACCTAAAACTGCGGTTAGAGAAAACAGTTAATAACTTTTTTCAGCAAAATTTTGAAAATATTATTGTTTGTGCCCCAAGAAGTGAGGAATATTGCAGCTTCATCAGACGACAACGAATCCGAGTTGGAAGAGTGAGTGAGTGAGTGCCGTATCATCCTCCGACGCATGCAGTCGTGTCGTCGCTGCATGCACTTGACAAATCACAAAAAAAAAAAAAAAAAAATTTCCTCGCGTCGTTTCCAACAACAGTTGACGCGGTTCGCCCAACATCCCGCGAGTGGAAAAAAAAACAAAATTCTTAAAAGAAAGTGCAGTGTAGTGCAGTGAAGTGTTTGATCTACCAGACAGGCTGGGGCGATGTCCGAGTCTGCCTAACATCTGACATAGCGGATTCGGAAGTGTGAATTTTTGTTAGTGAACCAATTCAAGTCAATGTACGGGCATAACACCTACATTGATTTGTTTTGCGAAGCTAAACGCAGAATTTAACCTTCTGAACTCTACTTACTTTCACCAACTGCATTGTCGGAGTTGGTTTTCAGATGCCTACGACTGACATGAGGGGGCGATTTCGTGTTGACGTGAGGAACATTCGCGGACTGAGAACTAATCTCTTTGCCGTTTACGTCCACCTCTCTCGTCATAAACCAGCTATCTTGGCGCTGAGCGAAACGCAGGTGGGTGTGAATACCGATTTATCGAATTTGAACCTGCCTGGATATAGCTTGGTGCCCTTATTCTTTTTACACCGCGGTCTCGCCATTTATGTGCGTAGTGATGTTGCTTACCAAATTCAACCACAATATGGCCACTGTTCCAATCCGGAATTTAATTTTCTGTGGTTAAAACTCTTTGTCCGTAAGCATTTAATCCACTACTGCTTTATTTATAGAAGTCCAAACCTGGACAGCAACTCAACTTATAACGAGTTTGATGCGCTGTCCGACTCCATCACAAGAATTGTATCCCTGTATCCTCGCACTGAAATCGCTATTGCGGGCGATTTCAATGTACACAATTCTACTTGGCTTCGACATTAATGCCAGACAACACTCGAAGGAAGGTATGTTGAAATCTTCGCTGAGGTAAATAATTTAACCCAGCTTGTGAATGAGCCAACACGAATACCTGACATTGCAGATCATACCGCCAACACCTTGGATCTGTTTCTCACCTCTCATCCGGAAAAATATTCAATTGATATATTGTCGCCTCTAGGCTCGTCCGACCACTGTGTCGTGTCAGCCAAATTCTCGTACTCCTCCCACACAGTTAGAGAACAAATTCCGAAAAGAATAGTATGGCTCTACGAGAAAGCCAACTGGAGCGGACTTAACAACTTCTTTAGGAATTTTAACTGGACACTATGCTTCCTCGATAGTGACGTGGATGCCGCTACTGATGCGATCACAAACATTATTTCGCTGGGCATGAGGTCCTTCATTCCCCACAGAGTGAAGAGCATCAAGCCTAAGGCAAACGCGTGGTACGACTTGAGCTGCAAAGAGGCTATCAGGATGAGAGAGTTGAGTTTCCGGGATTATAAAGCCAACCCTTCTGAGGAAGCCCGGAATAAGTTCAAACGGCTCCGAAATGACTGTAATGCATTAATAAGACCTGTTAAATTCTCCATTGACCAAAAGTTTAGGCAAAAAATTCTACAATGCCCCAAGGGTAGTAGAAGCTTTTGGTCTTTCGTTAAAAACATAAGGAATTCAGCCTCGTCTTCGATCCCAACGCTCATTTGCAATGTCATTCCAGCTGTCAGCTCTTTGGACAAAGCTAATCTGCTGGCTGCATACTTTGCAGCTAGCTCAACGCTGCCAGATAACACTTTGTCCCCACCTGTACTTGAGAGCGTAAATTTCTCCATGGGGCAAATCCATTTTCGCACTCGTACAGTAGCAAGAGTACTTAAAGATCTAAACATACACAAATCCGCTGGCCCGGATGGTATACCTCCTGTTCTTCTGAAGAGGTGTTCTTCTACGCTGGCAAAACCACTGCGTAAGCTTTTCCATCTGTCCTACTCTTCAGGGCTCTTTCCGAGTAAGTGGAAAACTGCATTTGTCCAGCCCGTCCCTTAAAAGGGCGAATGTTCGTCACCCACCTCCTACCGACCCATAGCACTAACGTCCCTTCTCTCCAAGGTCTTGGAAACGCTGATAAACCGTCAGCTTATGAAATATCTTGAGTCCCGGAAGCTTCTTAATGACCGGCAGTACGGCTTCCGAAGCAACCGTTCCACTGGTGATCTGATGGCATATCTCACTGAAAAGTGGAACCAATCTTTGCACAATGCAGGAGAAAGCAAGATTGTTGCGCTTGATATTTCAAAGGCATTTGACAGGGTCTGGCACCAGGCTCTCTTGTCGAAAATGCGTGCTTTTGGGATCGACGAGTCTGTTCTTCAATGGATTAGAAACTACCTTTCGAATCGTTCAATACAAGTCGTTTTAGATGGATTCAAGTCTGATATTCACTATATTAATGCTGGTGTTCCCCAGGGCTCTGTTTTGTCTCCGACACTCTTCCTCATTTTTATGAATGATCTCTTGTCTGCTACTTCTAATCCCATTCATTCCTTCGCTGATGACAGTACCCTCAGCTTTTCATATTCGTTCCTTGGCTCACGTCCCTCCACTTCGGCCTTTGACTCGGAACGGCAGCGTATGTTAAGCACATTAAATTCTGACTTTGACAGCATAATCGATTGGGTAAATAAGAATAGAGTGGAATTTAATGCTTCCAAAACACAGTGCTGTCTACTGTCGTTAAAGCGATCACAAAATAATCAGCCGTTATCCATGAACGGCATTTGCGTTGTTGAAACCGAAAGACTTTCCATCCTCGGTATGTGTATCAACCCAACAATTAGTTGGAACGATCACATATTTGAGGTCGCCAAAAATGCTGCGAAATGTCTAGGCTTCCTTAAACGATGCAAGAAGTACTTCACCCCCTATGATTAGGCTACAATATACAAGGCCTACATACGCCCAAAACTTGAGTATAAAACTCCAATTTGGTCAGGTGCTTCTAAGACCTCCCTGCACCTGCTGGATAGAATTCAAACGCGAGCGATAAAACTTATAGGTGACAGTAATATTGCGAAGTCGATTGACTCGTTAGAACACCGACGTAATGTCGCGTCGTTGTCGCTCTTTTATCGCTATTTTAACAAGAAATGCTTAGATGAATTAGCCAGTTGCATTCCTCCCCGTCAGCTCGATTTTTCCTCTTCATTACAATCCGCAGGCATTTAAAACCAATGTGCATCGGTACCTCCTCTCCCTCTCTTCCACTATACCTTCGGCCCGTGCTGTGACTTGATCCGGTCATTTAAGAGTACTCGCAACCCCTTTTGCACGCGTCAATTATAAAAAAAAAAAATTCACCCGTGATACAAGGAAACGATCTTTATGGTGATCTCAAGTTACACCGGGAAGCATGTAAGAAAACAAAAAGAAATCATCTTATTGAAGCACAGATACGTATAATTTTAGAGACATTGAGGACATGTTGCAACCGTTTAGTGGGAATGATAACTTCCCAATAAATTTTCGGTTTGATCATTTCAATTCGAACGATCGGCAAATGCTTCATCTGCTACTGGTACCAATCTGAGGAAGGAGTTCACGTACTTTATGTGTGGCATTCGGAGGCACATTGCAAAGAACTGCTAAAAGAAGAATAATCCAATCTCTGTCATCTACTAATCTTTGTTTACTTGTAGTTAAAGACAATTCGATGAGTTATCCAGTCGTTCTGGGAAGAAATTTCATTGACAATATTGGTTTGGAGTTGCAAAAAACAAACAAGAACACCGGAAAAAACAATACTCCTTCATCAGAATTTTTATGATAATGTTGTGAAAAGAAACTATTTATGCAAAAAGAAAATATTTATATTGATGTAAGCGATAAAGAATCAGAGTGAAACTGCGAGTCAAAGAGGTTGTGCACTATCTTTTTTTCGTGACTTATCTAAGAATTGCTTTGAACAGAATCAATTTAAAACGAAAATAATCTTGTCCAAAGAAAATCCGTTTCATTGCCCACCAAGAAGACTACCATATTCTCATAAACTGGAGTTGGAAAAAATTCTTATTGATTTCCTTAGCAAAGGAATTATACGCGAGTCTAGCTCAGAGTACGGGTCACCTATCGTCTTAATAGAAAAGAAAAATAATGAGTTAAGATTGTGTTTTATCTTGATTTGAACAAAAAATATTTTAAATCCTTGATTTGAAAAACGGGTTCTACCATGTCCTGTTCGAAGAAAATTCCATGAAGTACACTTCATTTATTGAACCAATTGATCAATTCGAATTCACTCGAATGCCATTTGGGCTTAGAAATGCACCTTCCGTTACCGAACATTACATGAAGTACCTTCAGGCCAAAATGACTGTGGAGTATAAGATTTTGACCTACTTGGACGATATTCTTGATAATTGAGGAATGAAGTTATGCACATTGTTATTAGTAATGGGTTACTTCTCAGGCTAGATAAATATATTTTCCTTAATAGTGAAATAGATTATTAGGGTTATAAAATAACCGAATGTGTTATTAGCCCGAATGATGAAAACCTGAAAGCTATTAGAGACTTTCCAATACCTCCCTCAACCAAAGATTATCACAGTTTCTTAGGACTTTGTCCCTATTTCAGAAAATGTTATCTATTTATTGCCCATATAACGCTACAGAGCTGCATTGTGATTCAAGCACCTCATTCACTTCAGAAAAATGCTCTTTTTAAGTTAGCAGCTTGTTTTCTTAGCTCCGTGAAAATTTAATTGTAAAGTATATTTTTGTATAACTAAAGTGTTCAAAAGTTGTGATTTTGTTTTTGTTGAAGTTTTGCATCTGTACACAAACAATATAAACATTATAAATACTGCAAAGCATAAAACAAAGTTTACAAAGTGCCCCAGCAAAACGGATAATGTCAGCTCTCAACGAAGAAAGGAAATTGAGACCAACAATAAAGTCAAGCGGCGCCCTTGGCTCTGGCTCTCCCACAACGACAACATCAATCAAGCTGTGGGAAAAAATTGATGCCCGATTAGACTCACTTCATTTAACATTTAACAAATCCGTCACAGAATTAAGAAATGAAATTGGTAAAATGTATGAAGATCTCTTTAAGCGCCTTAATACTCTGGAGCTGGACTTCCAAACAAAATCAAAGACAATAAATAAAATAAAATAAATGCAATGAACAATAGAATTGTCGCTTTTGCAAATGACATTTCAACTTTCGCAAGAGGTCAAGAACCAAACAATGACACCGCTCAATTAAAGCTACAAATCGATTCCCTTGAGCGTAAAAATATTGCATCTGATCTTGTCATACATGGCGTCCCACATTCAAGAAACAAGGATCTCAACAACATATTTGAAATGTATTGCAAAGCGATAAGCGTGAGTACAGTAAGATCCATTCACATATTTCGAACAAAACCAATGCGTAACGCAGCCACCACTGAAATAATTGTTAAACTCTCGCACGAACATGTCAAAATCAATATTCTGGGGTCAACAGCCGCTTATCGTAAGCAAAAGCAAAAATAGTCTGCCTAACTGATCTTGGATTTGACAGCACCAAGTATGTCCGTGTCTAAGAAAGTCTTACAAAGCTCAACCACGATCTCTTCCGAAGAGCGAATGTCTACCGCCACAATGGACTCAGTGTGTATTAAAAAAACAGCTGATCAAACGCCCATCGCCGTAACAACCGCTTCCTATTTGGAAGAGATATGCGAATCCTGGAGTTCATCAGAATGCTGTTACAGAAGAGGAAGCAGTCATCGAGGGAGAAACTGTATGCTGATGTGTTTTCATGTTTTGTTTTTATATCCCTTTCCTCTTCTATTTCACAGTTTCCATTTTGTTGTTGATATAAACTTCCCATTTTCCTTTCCGCTTATTGTGTATATGTTTTTCCAATGTAGTATGTAAACTCTTTTTTTTTCTTTAAATAACTTTTTCCACATTTCAACACTTTTTTCATATTTAAGTGCTTTTGATTTAATTTTATATTTGATTTTTTATTAATTAAATTTTTTCGAAGCATGACAATGCACTATAATAACAGTTTTCAAAGTTGTGTTTAAGTATGTCTTTAAAAAATTGTCAAGCGTTTTTAATCCAGACTATTGTGAGTTCCTTGTTAATTGTGATATTGTTTAAGTTATTATACGGAGTTTTCGGTCAGTGCTTCTATAAATATATCTTTAACAATGTTCACAAGCCATCCTGAAGATATTAGGACTGTTGTAAATGCAATGTGTGAACTAAAAACAGGTCTAACAGGAATATTTGCCATGTAAAACCTGGAAGCATAAACTCTAAATTTACCATACTTTATCAAATATTTAGTTGCTCTGAGATTGATGTTCTCATGATCTCTGAAACCTCGCTAGTTGGAAATCTTCGCAGTGTGTTCAATTACCCGGATTTGTCCTATTCAGAAATGATCGTACTGATCGAACTGGTGGTGGCGTATGCATGTACGTTCGTAATTGTCTCAAAGCAAAATGTGTTTATATGTCTAGTAAATCTGTTATTCAGTTTTTCTATGTAGAAGTATATAATGATACTGAAAAGATTTTACTAGAGGTTGTTTATTCCCCCCCTAAGAAATTTAGTGTAGAAAACATAACAGAGCTTGAAGATATATTAATGGATCTCAGTTCAAAGTATGCTTATATTCTAGTCGGTGGTGATTTAAATGTCAACTATTTAAAGTGCAATAACACATCTAGTCTTTTTAAATTTTTCTGTGATAAAACCGGACATTCGCTAGTAAATTATAAGTACCCCACATTTTCTCCCACTAACCCTTCACAAATAAATTTGATTTTGAATAACAAAATATCTAACGTACTGTGTATCGACCAATTGACACCTACTAGCGAACTCATACATGACTTTATATTCTGTTCAATAAATTTTAATGTAAAGCGCAACATCTGTAATAGTCTTAGCTTTAGGTCGTTTAAGAATTTGAATCATTCTGACATCTTTCGTACATTTTATAGTTTAAACTGGACTAACATATATCTAACATCTGATATTAATACAAAAGTACATTTTCAATAACTTTGTAAAGTATTTGTTCGATTTGTACGTACCCATTAAAACTGTACAGATTAAACCCAAACAATGTCCTTGGTACTCACACCATATTAAAGTCCTGATACAAGAAAGGAAACTACTTTACAGGCGATATTAGAGAAATCCTACAATGCTCAATAAATGCCAGTACTGTTTAGCTCGTAATAAGGTTAATTTACTTATCAAAAACTCCAAACGCGCGTATTTTTGCAGCAAACTCGACCATAAAAAGGACTCTAAGGAATTGTGGAATAGTTTTAAGAACATGGGTGTAAAAAAAAATAAGAAATTTAATAAATGCATGTTGTGTCCGAATGAGGTAATCAAAGTATTTAAGCCAATTTCTGAACCGTAATCTGATACTGACTTATCTAATAGTATAATAGCCCAAGATGTGCCTGGTACTTTCACATCTGAGTGCATTAACGAGTATGATGTAGCTAAAGCCATCACCTCTATAAAGTTAAAAGCCACGGGTCCAGTTAATCCAAAATTTCTACTAATACTTTTTCCTCATAGACTCCCTTATGTAACGAATATTTTCAATTTTTGTATTTATAGTGGTCAAATTCCAAGCCAGTGGAAAGTCGCTAATACTATTCCGTTACCCAAAACGAACAATGCACTTGTTCCTTAAGATTTTCAACCAATCAGTATGTTGTGCTTCATATCCAAAGCTTTAGAAAAGATTCTTGGCAATCAGATTATTGGGCATATTAATGCAAATAGCTTAATGTCAAGTTGGCAATCTGGCTTCAGAACTAAACATAGTTGTGAATTTGCAGTAGTGAAGGCAATTACAGATCTCAGGCAATCATTAGATGATTGTGATGTTGGGGTTTTAGTTCTCCTTGATTTCTCAAAAGCCTTCGATTGCATAGATCATTCCTGGCTGATTATGAAACTTAAACAAAATTTTAACTTTCCCTCATCGTCATCAAGACTGCTGGAAATGTATTTGCACAACCGTGTCCAAAAGGTGATTACAGATATTGGTGTCTCTGATCCATTTAACAGCAGTGTAGGTATGAAACAAGGTTCTGTGTTATGACCTCTATTGTTTTCAATGTTCAACATTGACCATCCACAGGTAGTACAAAATTGTAACGTGCACATGTACGCAGAATATGTATCAATTTATTTGGCACGACCGATAGGTTTAAGTGAGGACTGTATTGCAAGAATGAATGAAGATCTTCGTAATATTGGAGAGTGGGAGGCAATCAATAAATTGAAACTTAACCTACTGAAATCTACAAGTCTCATATGCGCACGAAGTACTGTTGATATAAGTGAACTTTCGCCTACAGTTCTGAATGGAGATCTCATTTCTACTGAAACTGCGACAGCCATTTTACCTTATAAACAAGCAATTGAAAATTCGTCTTTTTAAAAGTCTGTTATTTGCATTTTTAACTTGAATTGTTCGGTGTATCTTTGTGTTGACTATGAGTGTTATAGAAGTTTGAATGTAGCGTTTAATGACTGTGTACGTTTTATTTATAATGTTCCCAGATATTGTAGTGTTACTCATTTAAAAACGAATGTTTTGGTGTAAATCTGGTAGATTTTCTGAAGTATCATAAAGTTTTGAAATTATACAAAATTATTCATCATAAACGTCCTAATTATCTAAGAGACTTTCTAACATTCGCACATTCTTCACGTGGCCTGAAATTCATTTTACCTCGTTTCACACATTATGTTGGAGAACAACCCTTTTTTGTTTCTGTAATTCGCATGTGGAACTGTCTTCCGCATGAATTGCAGACGATTAATTCAATGACCGAATTCGACAGAAAACTGTTTGCATGTATACCTAATAACAATATCACAAGATAAGTAAACGTTTACCTTTCGATCTCATTTTACTTTATTATATAGCTTATGTTCCTCCCTGTAACTGTAAATTGAATTTAATTATGTATGTAACTTTTTTTTTTATGTTATCTCTTTTCTATGCTTCTAAAAGATATATATATCTTGTAGCATTATGTTAAAAATATAACTTAATAAATGAAGTTGAAATTGAAATTAAAATTGAAGCACTTATATTTGGGGAAGTTCTGGTCTAAAAACTAAGTGATAGCAAATTCCACTCAATATTTTATTTCTCAAAGAGTGCTTCAGATACAGACAGTAGAGACCACAGCTATGAGCTGGAGGAATTGTCCATTATATATGTATTGAAGCGTTTTAGCATATATTTGTTGGGAATTAGTTTCCAAATCGTTATAGATTGTCAAGCTCTTGTTTTAACACTCAACAAGAAGTTATTTAATCTCCGAATATCCGAAGAGTGATCTCGTGGCCAATGTAGATTCCCTTATCAGGTCCTTTAACATTCTGTATAATGATGGTGAATCATTTGAATTCATTTTAGCAGCGGCACAAAGACATGATGTGGTCGCCGTGGCGTAGTGGGTAGAGTGCGACGCTCACACGCCGAAGGGTCTAGGTTCGACTCCCAGTTCAACACCAATTTTTCTAATATTTCACGGCACCAGCGCTTTCGAGCTGCTGACAACACTCAAAGAGTAAAAACTGTCTAAGAAAGCTTCTCAAATTTCGCCGTTCGGAGTCGGCAAAAAACTGTAGGTCCCTTTTACTCGTGAGAGAACAGTAGCGCGCACAACAATAGTAGTTGTCTGGTCCTCCTTTGGACTGTAGCGCCAACAATTATTATTATTACAAAGACATGATCCAAAAATTGTGTCAATTGCTTGAGAGTTGAGTTAATCTGAGAGTCCAAACTTCGAAATAGTTGATGGATTATTATACAAAAACCGAAAGACATGTGCCATCACACATGGGAGAAAAGGTTATCAGAACCCATCGTGAAGCGTTTTGTCACTTTAGTTTGAAAAATGTTTCGAGCACTTGTCTGCAATATATTGATTTCCGAAGGTGAAGGATAAAATACGAACATACATAAGCGGTTGCCTTAAATGCATTTATTTTTCTCCTGAGTCGGGCAATGTCGGAAGAAGTCTTTACACCGTTCATATTGATGACCTAGGTCCTTTTAGGTACCACGGCTAGCACCACCAAGAAGCATATCCTAGTATTAGTAGATGGATCTACAAAATTCGTGAAATTATATTCAGTGAAAAGCAGACAAAAAAGCATATCTTGTTTGGTAACGTATTTCGCCAACTTTTCAAGACCTAACCGAATCATATCAATTGTTGAATGTGCTTTACTTAAAGAAATTTGCTGAGCTTGCTAATGACTCATCAACTCATACTCCACAATCGAATGTTCGAGTAGAGCGGTTAAACCGCATTATAACACCCATGCTATCAAAAGCAGAAATTACTAAAAATTGTAATTAATATTTAGGTAGAGTCCAATTTGCTAGTAAAAACAGGGGGTATGGGCCTGTCCAACAGGTCAAGTTGACATACAGCCTCCTCCTGCATAGCCATCGCAACATCCGTTGTGTGATGAACCAATGTATGCAGAGAATCCCTCTGCCCGAGGGTTAAATAATGGGCCTGGCCTACCAGTCTGTGGGTTGCGCGTGAGGGTAACTTCCTCAACGCATGAAAAACCTTTAACAGATATGCCTCGGATAGGGAAGGATCAACTGTTGACGACCCCTGCTCACGTTTCAAGGACAACGATTTTCCGTTTTGCACGTGGAATGTGAGGTCCCTCAACAGGCCACGTTCAGCCGAACAACTTGCGGAGGCCCTTAACTGCTACAAAGCATGCATAACTGCCATCCAGCAGGTGCAACGGGATGGGGCCGCCAAAAAAACGTTGAAAAAGTGCGGGATATACTACAGCGATTGCTAAAGAGAGAAAAGGCAGCGCTTTTTCGAATGCGGATTTGTTGTTCGAGGCAGACTTAGGCAAAAAGTCTTCAGCTACAACGCCGTCAGTGAACGCCTCATGACACTTTGTATCAAGGCTAAGTTCGGGTAAATCATTCGATTCTGATCGCTGGGAACTTTGCCAATCGAGTCTCCCTAAAACTTGCTCAGAGATTGACGCTGTGTGCACTTACCATAGAAGAAGACGCGAAACGTTGTCAAGAAGCCATGAAAGAAGCTGCCACTGATATGCTGGGTTTCACGTTACCACTCAGAAGAAACCCGTGGTTTGACGATGGGTGCCCCAAGCGTATGCAGCCAAACACGACGCCTATAAAGCAATTTTTTTTTTTTATAATTGACGCGTGCAAAAGGGGTTGCGAGTACCCTTAAATGACCGGATCAAGTCACAGCACGGGCCGAAGGTATAGAGGAAGAGAGGGAGAGGAGATACCGATGCACATTGGTTTTAAATGCCTGTGGATTGTAATGAGGAGGAAAAATCGAGCTGGGAAGAGCATTCCAGATTCGTGTAGTGCGTCTAAAGAACGAGTCTCTGAATTTGATTGTACGTCCGAAAGAGGGCTTGAGGGTGAATTGATGGGCATTCCTAGCGAGGTGTGTATTGCGGGTGAATTCTTGAAGGGGAGGAATGCAACTGGCTAATTCATCTGAGCATTTCTTGTTAAAATAGCGATTAAAGAGTGACAACGACGCGACATTACGTCGGTGTTCTAACGAGTCAATCGACTTCGCAATATTACTGTCACCTATAAGTTTTATCGCTCACTTTTGAATTCTATCCAGCAGGTGCAGGGAGGTCTTAGGAGCACCTGACCAAATAGGAGCGTTATACTCAAGTTTTGGGCGTATGTAGGCCTTGTATATTGTAGCCAGATCAGAAGGGGTGAAGTACTTCTTGCATCGTTTAAGGAAGCCTAGACATTTCGCAGCATTTTTGGCGACCTCAAATATGTGATCGTTCCAACTAATTGTTGGGTTGATACACATACCGAGGATGGAAAGTCTTACGGTTTCAACAACACAAGTGCCGTCCATGGATAACGGCTGATTATTTTGTGATCGCTTTAACGACAGTAGGCAGCACTGTGTTTTGGAAGCATTAAATTCCACTCTATTCTTATTTCCCCAATCGATTATGCTGTCAAGGTCGGAATTTAATGTGCTTAACATACGCTGCCGTTCCGAGTCTAAGGCCGAAGTGGAGGGACGTGAGCCAAGGAACGAATATGAAAAGCTGAGGGTACTGTCATCAGCGAAGGAATGAATAGGATTAGAAGTAGCAGACAAGAGATCATTTATAAAAATGAGAAAGTGTGTCGGAGACAAAACAGAGCCCTGGGGAACACCAGCACTAATATAGTGGATATCAGACTTGAATCCATCCAAAACAACTTTTATTGAACGATTCGAAAGGTAATTTCTAATCCATTGAAGAAGAGACTCATCGATCCCAAAAGCACGCATTTTCGACAAGAGAGCCTGGTGCCAGACCCTGTCAAATGCCTTTGAAATATCAAGCGCAACAATCTTGCTTTCTCCTGCATTGTGCAAAGATTGGTTCCACTTTTCAGTGAGATATGCCATCAAATCACCAGTGGAACGGTTGCTTCGGAAGCCGTATTGCCGGTCATTAAGAAGCTTCCGGGACTCAAGATATTTCAAAAGCTGACGGTTGATCAGCGTTACCATGACCTTGGAGAGAAGGGACGTTAGTGCTATGGGTCGGTAGGAGGTGGGTGACGAACATTCGCCCTTTTTAGGGACGGGCTGGACAAATGCAGTTTTCCACTTACTCGGAAAGAACCCTGAAAAGTAGGACAGATGGAAAAGCTTACGCAGTGGTTTTGCCAGCGTGGAAGAACACCTCTTCAGAAGAACAGGGGGTATACCATCCGGGCCAGCGGATTTGTGTATGTTTAGATCTTTAAGTACTCTTGCTACTGTACGAGTGCGAAAATGGATTTGCCCCATGGAGAAATTTACGCTCTCAAGTACAGGCGGGGACAAAGTGCTATCTGGCAGCGTTGAGCTAGCTGCAAAGTATGCAGCAAGCAGATTAGCTTTGTCCAAAGAGCTGACAGCTGGAATGTCATTGCAAATGAGCGTTGGGATCGAAGACGAGGCTGAATTCCTTATGTTTTTTACGAAAGACCAAAAGCTTCTGCTACCCTTGTTGTATTGTACAACTTTTTGCCTCAACTTTTGGTCAAAGGAGAATTTAACACGTCTTATTAATGCATTACAGTCATTACGGATCCGTTTGAACTTTTTCCGGGCTTCCTCAGAAGGGTTGGCTTTATAATCCCGGAAACTCAACTCTCTCATCCTGATGGCCTCTTTGCAGCTCAAGTCAAACCACGCGTTTGCCTTAGGCTTGATGCTCTTCACTCTGTGAGGAATGAAGGACCTCATGCCCAGCGAAATAATGTTTATGATCGCATCAGTAGCGGCATCCACGTCACTATCGAGGAAGCATAGTGTCCAGTTAAAATTCCTAAAGAAGTTGTTAAGTCCGCTCCAGTTGGCTTTCTCGTAGAGCCATACTGTTCTTTTCGGAATTTGTTCTCTAACTGTGAGGAGACGAGCCTAGAGGCGACAATATATCAATTGAATATTTTTCCGGATGAGAGGTGAGAAACAGATCCAAGGTGTTAGCGGTATGATCTGCAATGTCAGGTATTCGTGCTGGCTCATTCACAAGCTGGGTTAAATTATTTACCTCAGCGAAGATTTCAACATACTTTCCTTCGGGTGTTGTCTGGCCTGAATGTCGAAGCCAAGTAGAATTGTGTACATTGAAATCGCCCGCAATAGCGATTTCAGTGTGAGGATACAGGGATACAATTCTTGTGATGGAGTCGGACAGCGCATCTAACTCGTTATAAGTTGAGTTGCTGTCCATGTTTGCTCTTCTATAAACAAAGCAGTAGTGGATTAAATGCTTACGGACAAAGAGTTTTAACCACAGAAAATTAAATTCCGGATTGGAACAGTGGCCATATTGTGGTTGAATTGGTAAGCAACATCACTACGCACATAAATGGCGAGACCGCGGTGTAAAAAGAATAAGGGCACCAAGCTATATCCAGGCAGGTTCAAATTCGATAAATCGGTATTCACACCCACCTGCGTTTCGCTCAGCGCCAAGATAGCTGGTTTATGACGAGAGAGGTGGACGTAAACGGCAAAGAGATTAATTCTCAGTCCGCGAATGTTGCTCACGTCAACACGAAATTGCCCCCTCATATCAGTCTTAGGCATGTGAAAACCAACTCCGACAATGCAGTTGGTGAAAGTGAGCAGAGTTCAGAAGTGTAAATTCTGCGTTTAGCTTCGCAAAACAAATCAATGTAATTGTTATGCCCGTACATTGACTTGAATTGGTACACTAACAAATATTTACACTTCCGAATCCGCTATGTCAGATGTTGGTGCTCTACGAACAGAGAAGAAGGGAAGAACACCGGCTTCTCAGAAGGAAAAATAAAGAAAAACAAACAAGCGCGGTCGAGGAAATGGAATG
The DNA here is from genome assembly GCA_955652365.1 of Eristalinus aeneus. Lineage (NCBI taxonomy): Eukaryota > Metazoa > Arthropoda > Insecta > Diptera > Syrphidae > Eristalinus > Eristalinus aeneus. The sequence continues at coordinate 56,537,369 of OY019130.1, read as the reverse complement.
GTGTTAAGGAAGGAATGAACTCCGAAAGTTTTACTGAAAGGTAAGACAGCTATCCGGAGGATACAAGGTTCGGACCGAAGCCTGCTGGGTTTAAAATGGACAACTTGTGGTAGAGTCGTAGTCTGAGCTGAGAATCTGGAAGGATCATTTCTACAGACTCCTAAACGGCGATGACGGACGGACGGACATTCTTTTCTGCTCTGTAAATTTAAATGTTAAGCGAAGTAACTCGAATAGTATTTTACTTTTTGACCACTCTAATTTTTAAATTATGCTAGTATTTAAAGAACATTTTATAATCAAAGTTGGACTGATTTATATTTTACATCTGACATCAACAAAAACGTAGACATACTGAGAAGTATTGTAAAGTATTTGTTCGATTTTTATGTCCCCATGAAGACAGTTCAGATCAAGTCTTAACCGTGTCCTTGATACAGGCGTCACAAAAGGAGCCCTACGGAGTTTAATAAACAGCAATACTATATAGCTCGTTATAAATTCAATTTTCTCAAAAAAAAGAAAACAAAAGAACTGTGGAAAAAACTAAAAAACCAAGGTGTAACAGACAATAAAAAGTCTGAAAATTCTTTGTTAATTCCAACCAACAGATCCAAGTTTTCAAACCGTTATGTGACACGTCTTCTTATACATTTCATAGTTTTACGTTCAAATGCGTTAACTTATACGAAATAACTAAAGTGATCATGTTTATAAAGTCAAATGGAATCAGGTCAAATTCCAGTTCCTGTTCCAAATTCCAATTCCTGAAAATTCTTTTTCCAAATACACTTCTTTATATTACGCACATCTTTAAGAATTGTGTGCACAGCTGTCAGTTCTTAGATCATGAACAAGTTGCAAATGCTACCCCGATACCCGAAAAGCATAAAGTAGCTGGGCCTTTCAAATTCAGACCACTAAGCGTCTTAAGAGTAAAGTAAAAGTGTAATAGCGACCAAATCAAAGCAATAATTGGTTCGGATCTTCACTATATTACACGTGAGATTGCAGAGAAGATACATGTATAGCAAGTCGAAATATGGGCTCCTCATGAACTGAAAGAAAATAATTTAGCACAACGCATTAGAATTTGCGATTTGTTGAAGAAAAGTAATGAAAATTATCCATTTTTAAAACGATTGAAAACTGGTGATGACAAATGGATTGCTTACAAATGGCTTGTTTACAACAACGACAAAAGCTGATGTTCATAAAAAAAAAGTTATGTTATCAGTTTGGTAGGATTGCAAAGGAATTGTTTACTTAGAACTAACCGAACGATCAAGTCAGATGTCTACAGTGATCAACTAACAAAATTGAATAATGCAGTTGAAGAAACGCAGCCTGAATCGTAAATCGAAAAGGTGTTGTATTCCATCACGAAAATGCAGGGCCACAAGCATCTTTTGTCACTCGGCAAAAACTGAACGAAATATGCAAGCATCTTTGGTCACTCGGCAAAAGTTGCACCATCGGATTATATTTTATTTCGATCCTTACAAATTTCCTTCGATGGTAAATAAAATAATTTTAATAATGAATATGGTGTCAAATCATACCTGGTTTAGTTTTTGCTGATAGAAACCAGAAGTTTCATGACCGTGGATCCACGATACTGCCTGAAAGATGACAAAAGGTCATTGCTCAAAATGGGCAATACACAATTAGAAAACAAAGTTGTTCTTTTTTTTCTTTTCAGAAATTACTTAATTGCAAACCCCATATGTATGTAATATTGTCCAAACTGTAGTTACAGCAACTAGAGCTTATAAATCTTTCACCAAAAATAGTGGTGTTTTAGGTTTTTTTCGTTTAAGTTTTTATGTACCAAGACGTTAAAATGTGTCCCATTAAAAAACTAAGGTTTTGAGTTTGAGTTTGAATGACTTTCTAAATTACCGTATTATATTTAGATTGCATAAAATTATCCACTACGAATGCCTCGATTATTTGCAGTTTATCACGTTCTTCTCGCGGTCTGAAACTACTTCTTCCACGTTTCACTCATTGGAGAACGCTCCCTTTTTATATCTGCCATTCGTTTACGGAGTAGTCTTCCTTATAAATTGCACACGATATATTCTAATGCCGAATTCCAAAAAAAACTGTCTGCCTATATTTCAGATAACAGCATCACAATTGGAACCTAAATAACTGAAAAACCTTAAATAAAATTTAAATATAATATAAACAAAAAGTGAATTATTCTTTGCATAATATTCTACTGCCAAAAACACCATACATTTGAAAACAGTTTTATTTATACAATGTAATTTTCTTTATTTGTTCTTAGAGATTTAGACCATCTTGTAATAACAATAGTAATTATATGGCGCGATAGTCCACTAGGTTCGATTCCCGGCTGAACACCTCGAAATTTTCACGGCACCTCCTCTTTTGAGGTGCTGACAACACTCAAAGAGTAATAACTGTCTGAGAAAGCTTTTCAAATTTCGCCGTTCGGAGTCGGCAAAAAACTGTAGGTCTCTACTACTCGTGAGATAACAGTAGCGCGCACAACACGAGTAGTTGATGAACAAGCTAGGCCCTGGTCCCCCTGTTTACTGTCGCGTCAAAAATTATTATTTATTTTGTTAAATATTATATAAAACATAAAACCGACGAAAAAAACGAAATGTTGCGTCTTAAACACTGTTTTATCGTTATTTTAACAAAAAATACTTTAATGATTTAGTCAGCAGGATTCCTTCCCTTCTGGAATTAACCCACAATACTCGCTCTGGTGGGAGTGCCCACCCGTTCACTCGTAAGCCCAGCTTCGGACGTACGGTTAAGTTAAGAGACTCGTTCTTCAGCCACACCTCACGAATACGGAATGCTCTTAACAGCCTGCATTAAAGTCCACAATTATATAAAAACAAGCAGATACAATTTTGGCTATGATAGGCTTCCAAATAAGGTTTTGAAATAATAAATAATAAATAATAAATAATAAAGAATAAATAA